>VDFB02086662.1:0-25431 GCA_007258455.2 Sequoia sempervirens | reverse complement strand
ATATATATATATATACATATATGTATATATATATGTATATGTATACATATATCAAAGCACAAAAAACCTACACAACAACAAACTAAGCCAAAAAAAACAACCCAGACTAGCCCTCAGTAATCAACAACTGTGCGTTTTGGAATGTGGTTGAATTTTGGCTATATTGTTCCATTTATGGCTCTGGTTATGTGTGAGTGGTTGCAAAATAGTTAATCTAGTGTGATTTTGGTGAATCTTCAAATCAAGATTTCTTGTGTTTTGTGGGTTTTAGCATATGTGTGACTGTTGGCAATATTGTTTCATTTATGGCTTCCAATTTGTGTGAAAGGATGCAAAATAGTTAATATATTGTGTTTTTGGTGAATCTTCGCATCTGGGTTACCATTGAAACCAATATTGATTCATTTAGGGTTCACGTTTTCCTAGTGAAGGTTGTGAGTCCATCTATTACTAGGAGCTTTCTGTGTTTTGTGGGTTTGCCATGTGAGCCAATGTTGGAAGTTGTGCTTTTGTGTGCAATATTGCAACCCAATGAAACAGTTAATGTTATGCATGTTGCGTTGTTTTAGAGTATATTGTTTCCTTTTTGATAGGGTTCTCTTGAAAAGAGAGTATATACTTTCTTCATCGCAATATTGTTTGATTTATGGTTCAAATTTTGCATGGAATTTTTTGAATGGGTTTATCACTGTTTTTTTTAATTGTTTTGCACCTTTGGCCATCTAGGTGACTATTGATAACAATATTGTTTTGTTTACATCTTTTGTTTTGTGGCGATGGTTGCAATGCAATAAAATAGTTAATGTTATGTAGTTCATGTTGATTTGCATAAGACATTGTTCACAGTTTCCATCTGCCTTACACTATCTTATTTCATTTATGGCTTCTATTTACCACACCATCCCTCATCTTGTTGTTCCTCATTCCAATCAGGTTATGTATACATGCGTATGTTTGTGAAATGAATATCTATGTAGTTATAAAAATGTATTGTTGGATGTCATTCTCTGGGTTTATGTTGTTATTGAAGGTAGCTGTGAGTGATGATGGCAAGCTTCTATGAAGGTGCAAGTGCCTTCATTGGCTATGGAATCTATCTGAAGGTGGTTGGATGTTATCTTTTGTTTTTAATGCAATAAAATAGTTAATGTTATGTATTTCATGTTGCTTTGCATAAGGCATTGTTCACTATTGTCATTTTCCTTATGCTATATTATTTGATTTATGGATTCAATTTACCATAGCAAACCTTGTCTTTTTCTTCCTCATTCTAGTCAACCTATGAATACTTACGTATGTCTATGGAACAAATGTCTATGTAGTTATCAAAAACATATTGTTTGGAGTCATTCTTTGGGTCTATGTTGTTGTTGAAGGTAGATGTGAGTTAGGATGGCAAGCTTCTGTGAAGGTGCAAGTGCATTTATAAGTTGTGGAATCTATATGAAGGTGGTTGGATCTTATCTTGTGTTTTTTGCATGCATTGATGGTTGCAAAAGGTGCAGACATGTATCTATCTGAAATCAGATGCAACCAATATTCATTTCTACTACTTAATATGCTTGTTCTTTTCATAGGTTAATGACAATTTCTATTTGATCTATAGTTCCTGTCCAGTGGAAATTGTGCATAACAACAACAATTTTATTTTATTCCAAACATATCCAGAAAATGGCCACCATAAATAGAAACCCACAAAGATTCACAGAAAAAAACCCAAGTTAAAATATACTCATTTCTCAACATAGCCCTATCAAAAAATTAAAACCATATAGCCTTCTCAATAGCACATTCTCTTAAACTAACAATGAAAAACCATATACATAAATATAATTAGCAGCATAAAGTTGAAATACATATTATAAATATATGTATATATGTACACATATATACATATATATAACACATATATATTAATATTACAATATACTCAATATAGCCTAAGGAAGAGAACAATAATTAATAATACCTAATGTAACCAAACATAGAATCAACAATAGTAATTATTTTATTCTATTCCAACCATAACCAAAAAACCAAAGACATAAATCAAACAACATTGTTCAATAGTGACCTAGATGGAGAAAGCTACAATATAACTCGATCCATACAATAACAATCAACAAAAATTGCACACCCTCAACAATTTTATCCCATTGCAAACATGCCCACAAAAGGAAAACATTAAAGAGAAACCTATCAAAAGTTGACCCATATAACATGTCAATAAATGAAACAAATAATTTTCTCTTCTATAAACAATAGCTTATTGAAAATTGAAACAATATAGTCTTTTGAAAATAACCTGATTGAAAATGAGACAATATAGGTTGAGCTAGATAGTAACAATCAACAAGAGCTGCATAAGGTCAAGAATTTTTCCCTGTTTCCAACATATCCAGTTAATGCAATCCATCAAGAGAGACCCATGGAAAATTAATATATATATATAAATATATGTATATATGAACAGATATATACGTGTATATATACACATATATATTGATGTAAAAATATACCCAATATAGCCTAAGGTAGAAAACAATAATCAATAATACCTAAAGTAACCAAACATAGAATCAACAACACATTTTATTCTATTCCAACCATAACTAAAACACGAAAGCTATAAATCAAACAACATTGGTTTCAACAGCCACCCACATACAAAAGGCCACAATATAGCCTAAGGTATACAATAGCAATGGACAAACACTCCATAACCTCAACAATTTTATTGTGTTGCACACATACCCACAAAATGCAAACATTAAACAAAAATCCTTCGAAAATTGATAGTAAAAAACCCATAGAAAAAGTACTCCTTTTTTAACACAACCTCCTCAAAAATTAAAGCAATACACCCTTTTCAACAACACCTTCTCCAAAATGAAACAATATAGCTTAAGTAACAAAACTATAATCGACATTATGCAATGGAAACTAACACAAAGCATATAGGACTGACTATTTTATTCCATTGCAACAATAACCACAAACCAGAAGCCATAAATTAAAAAAAATCACAATACCAAATCCATTCAAAACCATACATAGAAAACGCAAACCATAAATCAGACAAGATATTTGAAACAATCAACAGTACCTTATGGAAAATCAAGATAGTTTCAATCAACAAAAAATGCATAAGGTCAAGAATTTTTCCCTATTGCCAACATATCCACTAAATGCAAGCCATAAAGAAAGACCCATGAAAAATTAAAATATATATAAATATATGTATATATGTACACATATATACATATATATACACATATATATTCATATTAAAATATACCCAATATAGCCTAAGGCAGAGAACAATAATCAATAATACCTAATGTAACCAAACATAGAATCAACAACATTAATTATTTTATTTTGTTCCAACCATAAACAAAAAATAAAAGCCATAAATCAAACAAAATTGGTTTCAACAAGCACTTAGATGTAGAAATCAACAATATAGCCCAGGCTATACAATAAGAATCGACCAAAACTCTATAACCTTAACAATTTTAATCTTACCTATATATAATGATATTAAAATATATGCAATATTTTCTAAGGAAGAGAACCATAATCAATAATACCTAATGTAACAAAGCATAGAATCAATAGCATTAATTATTTTATTTTGTTCCAACCATAACCAGAAAATGAAAGCCATAAATCAAACAACATTACTTTCAACAACCACCCACATGCAGAAAGCCACAATATAGCCCGAGCTATACAATAAGAATCGGCCAAAGCACCATAACCTTAACAATTGTAATCTTACATATATATATATATATATATATATTGATATTAAAATATACCTAATATAGCCTAAGGAAGAAAACAATAATCAATAATACCTAATGTAACCAAACATAGAATCAATAGCATTAATTATTTTATTATGTTCCAAGCATAACCAGAAAATGAAAGCCATAAATCAAACAACATTACTTTCAACAGCCACCCACATGCAAAAAGCAACAATATAGCTCAAGCTATACAATAAAAATTAACAAAAACTCCATAACCTCTACAATTTTATTCCATTGCAAACATACACACAAAATGCAAACAATTTAAACACAAACCCTACAAAAATTGACAATAACAAACCCATACAAAAAAAACCCCTTTCTCAACACAACCTCCTCAAAAATTGAAACAATACAACCTTTTCAATAGCACCTTCTCCAAAAAGAAACAATATAGCTTAAGAAAAACAACTGTAATTGACAATTCCCGATCAAAGTCAACACAAAGTGGATAGGATTGACTATTTTATTCCATTGCAATTATAACCACAAACTGGAAGCCATAAACCAAACAATATTGGTTTAAAGACCGACCCAAATGAAGAACCCACAAAACTCAAAAAATGACAAATAGGAACCCATGCAAAACCATAAACACAAAACATGAGCCTTAAGCCAAACAATACTCATTTTCACAAACAATATTGTCTTTTCTCAATAGCCCCTTATCAAAATTAGAAGCAATCAACAATACCTTATGGAAAAACTAATGAAAAAATATGGCAAATGGTTTTTTTCATATGTACCTATTTCCAGTTGTTTCAAACAAACCTCTTTCGACCAGCTTTCTCCAGGCTTACTTGTTTCTACAAGCCTGCAAACATATGTAGATAACAAAAACCATAAATAGAAACCTACAAAAAATCATAGTATCAAATCCATACAAAACCATGCACAAAAAACACGAACCATAAATCAGACAAGTTATTTGAAACAATCAATAGTACCTTATGGAAAATCAAGCAATATAACCACCAACCAAAAATCAAATAATATCACCAAGGGTTTCTTCCGCATGCACCTCTTCCCACATGCTTCAAACACACATCTTCTCGCCAACTTTCCTGCACAAAAATAGGAAAAATATTATCAAAGATGACACTTTTATTTTGCATTTCCAACCATCTACCCTTGAAAAAAACACAAAATAGCCTCCATCCACCTTCATAGAAGTTGCACAAAGCTTAATCCAGCTTGCACCTTCACAGAAGCTTACCCTCATCTCTCACAACTCTCATATCAAGTATAGGAATAGAACAACACCAAACAATGCCTTATTGAAAATTTCTCAAAAATTTGTTTTGATCCTCAAGGTGTTAAATGAAAGCTATTATTATGATGATCCCCAATACATGCAAAGAATACAACAATTAATGTTGACATGAACCAATGTTTAATTTCCAAAGCCTTCTCTATCCACGTGGCTCAAAAAATTCCACCCCATTCCCAAAGCAGCCAACTACAACCTCTGCCACCTTTTTCATGGCCATTAGAAGGCCAAAAATCTGAGAGGCTAATGAAAATTATGACTAAAATTATAACCCGCCCGCCACCTTTTTCCTGATCATCAGAAGCCTAAAAAATAGCGAGGCTAATGAAAATTCCGAGAAAAGTTGACACAAATAGCCTATCGGCTAATAAAATAATTATTAATTATTCTCTGAAATAAATGAGATGTAAAATTATTATTGATTGTCAAAATACTTATTATTAAATCACTTGAAAAATATTTTAATGAAAACAATCATATCAATCATTTGCTTGAACTAATTCATCAAATAACATATATTAATGGAAACCAAAATCCAAACTTACAGAATTCTAATGTTTTAAAAGTTAAAGACTATTATATATAGCCATAAATTTAATCAACTTATACCAACAACAATTATAAGATTTCAGTTACTGAACTTCCTCCATACACTCTTCCCCTCCAACAATTGGACGCTATTAGAAACAACTCTACATTTAGTATTGCTCTCCTTGGATTCCTTCCCCTTGAGAAATATTTGTCGTTGTTAAATCTAAACTTGGATTTCTTAAAGAAATTTTGGAGAGCAATTCAACCCTAGATCATCACAAAAACCACAATACCAGAGAACAAAATGATAGCAAAAGATAAGGTGATCTAAAAACATTAACATAACACACCTACACTTTGGCATAGCTAGTTTCACATAATTTTTGCAAAGTTCTTTTGGACATCAAACTTTTCCAGTGCTACATATGAAATGTGTTATACACTTTCCAAGTAGCTTAAGCTAATGTAAAATTCACGAAGGCATAGCCAATGTTCACCAAACTTAGAAACACATCTAAGGTACATTTGAATATGTGCCCTACCTATAGCTCTCTTCATAGTTTACAGCTATGCAAGAAGAAAGAACATGGTGTAAGGAAGAAGACAGAGAATCGAAGCTCTGCTATAATTTTGAAGCTAAAATATAAATACGATTGTGTCTATTTTCTTATATGTTTAAATATGTGTGTTATTAGCAGCATTTAAATTTTTTGCATCTATTTCTTTTAATGTTGTATGTAATTCTTGTTTGTTGCTCTATTTTCTTATTAAATCCTCTATCCCTTTCCCCACATCTAGTATCAGAGCTATATTTTAAGCCCATGTTCTCTCCATTTTCCTAGGTTTGCTAATTTTTTGTTTGACAACCATTAATGGCTTCCACAACTTCCATATTTGGTGCTTCTTTGTCTAGTCTACAAACCCCCATTTTCACTAGCAAAAAATATGAATATTGGTTATTGACCATGAAAGCCCTATTTTAGTCTCAAGATGTCTCAGAGGTTGTTGAGAATAGTTATGTAGAACCAACAGACCAAGCATTTTATAATGCTCTCACATAGGTAGAGAAAGATCTCTTGAAAGAGCAAAGAAAGAAGGATGGAAAATCTCTTTTCTACATTCATCAAACAATGCATGAAAGCATACTACCAAGAGTTGCAATAGTAACACAAGAAAATGAGGCATGGGATACACTGCAAACAACCTATCAAGGTAAGGACAAAGCTAAAACTACAAAATTCCATTTACTTAGAAGAGATTTTGAGAACATAAGTATGAAAGACTCAAATTACGTGGACTAATTTTTTACATGTGTTGTTGGGCTTGTGAATCAGATAAAATCACATGGGGAAACAATAGAAGAGACAAGAATAGTTGAAAAAATGCTAAGAGTTTTTTCTACTAAATTTGATCATTTAGTTATTACTATAGAGGAAACTAAGGATTTAACTCAGTTGACAATGGATGAATTGCATGCTTCTTTGATAAATCATGAACATAGGCTGAACATATCACACACTTCCATATAAAATGCATTCTCATCTTAGGATTCAATAAGTCATGAAAGAGGTAAAGGAAAAATCACTTCTAGGGGTAGAGGAAGAAACACATTTAGAAGACATCACAACAGTCCTGCAAACCAAGGTGGAAGAGGACATAACAATGAACACTCTAAAAATCATTCAACTAGTTAAAGACAAGATAAGTCATATGTTCAATGTCATTAGTGCAAGAAGTATGGTTATTACTCTTTTGAATGTAAAAAGAAACATCATGATCAACAAAGAGAAAATGAAAATCAACCAGAAAATTATACAAAAAATACTATGTTTATCGCATGCACAAAGATTGTTGAAGCAATTTCTACAAAATCATCGGTTGAATGCAAAAAGGTTCAAGAGACTCCAAATGATAGATCTAGTATTTATATTTTGGCTATAGCAATCACATGTCTAGAAATCTAGAGTTATTTTCTAGCTTGGATAAACTAGTTGTACTTTAAATGTTACTCTTGGGAACAATAATCAAGTGAATGATATCCAGGAAAAGGAACTGTTGATATTGTAACCAAAAAGGGGGAGCAAAAATTCATTCATGATTTTTTTTATGTTGTTGGTCTAAAACATAATCTGATGAGTATTGTTCATTTATTGTAAAAAGGATATAGAATTTATATGAAGAATAATGGATGTGTTGTTCTTGATAAAAATCCTAGTACTTAGTTGATAGTAGAGGTACAAATCACAAAAAATAGAATATTCCCATTAAGGTTGAAACCTGATATAGGAAATAATGCAGCTGAAGCTCATCATATGTTAGAAAATACACAAGTTGGAACAATATTTAAGGCTGAAAATTCTCAAGACACCTCTCATAGTTGCCCCAGAAAAGATCAAGGTTGCTCTGGAATAGAAAAGGTTGCTCTAGAAAGGAAGAAATTGGAACCAAAGATGAACGAAATGGTAATGTAATTGTTCAAACAACTTTTCAGTCAGTGGTAAGGAATGAATCTTGGTTATAGCATCTGAGATTTGGCCATTTAAACTTTGGAGGTATGAATTTTTTGCATAGAAAGCATATGGTTAAGGGGTTTCCATTGATTAAAAAATCGGAAAGAGTATGTGAAGCGTGCATCTTGGGTAAACAACATAGAGAGACCTTCCCTATTGGAAAATCAGAAAGAGCATGTAAAGCACTTGAAATTATTCATTCAGATATATGTGGACCAATGCAAACTCCTTTCATTGGAGGTTGCACAAATTTAATAACTTTTATTGATGACTATTGAAGGAAGACATGGGTCTACTTTTTGAGGCATAAATCTAATGCTTTTGGAGTCTTTTAGTAGTTCAAGGCTCTTTTAGAGAAGAAAAATGGTTACTACATCAAAGCATTAAGAACAGATAGAGGTGGTGAGTATAGTTCTAATGATTTTCTAAATTTTTGTGGCCAACATGGTATTCACAAACAATTTATAGCCCGGTACACACATCAAAAAATGATGTGGCTGAAAGAAGAAATCAAACTATCATGGATATGGCAAGGACTATGTTGAAGTCAAAGCATTTACCAAATGAATACTGGGTTGAAGAAGTAGCAACTATTGTTTATATTTTAAATATATGTCTAACTACAAGCGTAAGGAATGTGATTCTTCAAGAGGCTTGGAGTGGTAAAAAGAATAATATTGCACACTTCAAAGTCTTTGGTTGCATCTCATATGCTCTTGTACCTGAAGAGCTAAGAAGGAAGTTGGATAACAAAGGTGAGAAATGTATTTTTGTTGGATATTTAGAAGATACAAAAACTTACAAGTTGTTTAATCCAAATACAAGAAAAGTCATAATAGTAGAGATGTGCAATTTGTAGATAGTGAAGCATGAGATGGAAGTGTAGAAAAATAATAAGTATAGCAATAGTTGATTCACATGATGATATGACTGATGAAGTGTTAGAAAAGCAAGGTATTCCTCAAGTAGTACCTCCTTCCACTTCCTAATATGGAACACAAGTTGTAGCACAAGCTACACCTCATTCTACAACAAGACTTTCAAGAAATCAGAATTTTACACCCACACAAAAAACTCCACAAGGAACTCCAGCCATAACACCATCAGAAAGTCCATCAAACTCAACTGATAGAAGAAACTCATTAGATCCTACATCGGCAAGTTTATTGCAGAGAAACACAAGGAGTTTAAGAGATATCTATGAGGCTGATTTTAATGTTGAAACACCAAATTCTTTTTCTATTTTTACTTTATTCTCAGAAGTTTCTAGTCCAATATTTTTTGATGAAGCAATAAAGGATGAAGTATGGACTAAAGTTATGGATAAAGAGATTGAAGCTATTGAAAAGAATGGCACTTGGGAGTTGGTTGATAGCCCGCAAGGAAATGATGTCATAAGCGTAAAATGGATTTACAAAACAAAACATGATATGGATGGAAATGTGTTGAAGAATAAGCCAAGGTTGGTTGCCAAAGGCTTCACTCAGTAGCCTGGTATTGATTACAATGAAACTTTTTCACCCGTAGCTCGCTTGGATACGATAAAAACTATTCTAACCATTGCAGCCCAAAAGAAGTGGCATGTTTTTCAATTGGATGTAAAATATATATTTTTTAATGGTTTTATTGAAGATGAAGTTTATATTGAGCAGCCAGAAGGATATGAAATTTCAAGTCATGAAGGCAAAGTATACAAGCTGAAAAAGACACTTTATGGACTCAAGCAAGCTCCTAGAGCATGGTACAGTCGAATTGATTCTTATTTAATTAAGAATGGTTTTAGTAGGTGCAGCAGTGAGCCTACTTTATATATCAAGATGGATGAAGAAAGTAAAATTTTGATAGTTTGTCTTTATGTAGATGATTTGATCTTTATGGGGGACCTTTCTATAAGTTTTTTTAAGGAAGCTATGATGAAAGAGTTTGAAATGACTGATCTTGGTCTTATGAAATACTTTTTGAGAATAGAAGTTAAGCAATCACCAGATGGTATTTTTATTTCTCAATCAAAATATGCAAGTAATGTGCTCAAAATATTTAATATGTTGAATTGCATGCTAACTCCTACACCAGTTGTAACAGGATTGAAGTTAAGCAAAGAAGATGATAGTTCATTAGTTGATCCTAGATTGTTTAAAAGGTTGGTTAGTAGTCTTATGTATTTGACTATTATAAGGCCTGACATCATGTATGGTGTGAGCCTTATCTCAAGGTTCATGGAGTCTCCAAAAGACTCTCATTGGAAAGCTGGAAAAAGGATATTTAGGTACACATATGGAACTAAGAACTATGGAATGTTATATTCAGTTGTAGATGACTTCAAACTCATTGGATACATAGACAGTGATTGTGTTGGTAGCATCAGTGATAGGAAAAGTACCTCTGGTTATATTTTTCATTTTTGATTAGGGGTTGTATCATGGGCTTCAAAGAAACAACCCATTGTCACACTTTCTTCAGCATAACCGGAGTATGTTGCAGCCATAGCAGCATGTCAAGTTGTATAGATGAGAAGAATGTTAGCTCAGTTGATGCATAAACAAGATGAAGCAACAAATATTTACAATGATAATAACTCGGCCATTGCATTGTCTAAAAATCATATTTTTCATAAAAGAAGCAAGCACAAACACTAGATACCATTTTATAAGAGAGTAAGTGAACAACAAAGAAATATGTTTAGAGTTCTATAGATCAAAAGATCAATTTGTTGATATTATCACTAAACCATTAGAAAAATATGCATTTGAATATTTGA
Organism: Sequoia sempervirens; assembly: GCA_007258455.2. Lineage (NCBI taxonomy): Eukaryota > Viridiplantae > Streptophyta > Pinopsida > Cupressales > Cupressaceae > Sequoia > Sequoia sempervirens. The sequence goes on along the minus strand of VDFB02086662.1, from coordinate 14,544 downwards.
GAAGTTGTTTGGGTGTTTATCCTAAAGACAGATGTGCTAGAAATTTTAGAACTATAAGTGGAGACAGATGCTTCAAAAATATTTGTGCTAGTGTAGATGCGCATGAAACTTCTTGAGCAGAATTCTAGAAATGATGGTATATGCATGCCAAAACTTTTGAAATTGAAGGTAGATGCGTCAAAACTTTTGAAATTGAAGGTAGATGTGCCAAAAGCTTTTGAACAGATTGATGCGCTAGAACTTTGGATGCGTCAGAACTTTTGTGAAGAAGATGGATGCACCAAACTTTTTGAGAAGTATGCTACGAATGAAGGTGGTCACTCTGGAAGTTTTTTGAGTAGAATGACTACTAGTTGAGATTAAGGGTGAGTGTTAGAAATTTGTAATCTCAACTAATTATTATGCTAATTCCCTCCAGCTAAGTCTTTGTATCTACATTTAAGACAATTTTATAGAAAAACTTTTTGGAGAAGATTTAGGAGATTTGTTTTGATTATGCATTAACTCCCTATTTACTCTTAGACACTTTGTGGATAGTAAAAATAGTAATATTTTATTCTTCTTTTTTTCCCATAGCTTTTTTAGCTTTATTGTTGTTTTTTTTGTCATTTTTTGTAATATGCAAGAAGCAAAAGAAAGCAACACAGCTCTACAAGAAGAAAAACATGGTGTAAGAAAGAAGATGGAGCATTGAAGCTCTACTATAATTTTAATAGAATCAAAAGTTTTGTAGTAGGAAATTAGCTGTTCATATTGATAAATACATATAATTATAATTAGTAAATATTTTTTAATCAATGTTTATTATTTAATTTTGAAAATTCATAAATTTATTTGAGGTGATAGAATTATATTTTAAAGTTAATGAGCAATATTAAAAAATAAACATTGTTAATTTCAATATGTATAATATTTTTATAGTTTAGAACATCAAAAGGGCATTATTAATTAAAGGGTTGTAGTTTAATTGATTGTGTATAACTATTGAGGGTGGTGGTATGTTACTTGATTATGCATTTAAATTGTAAGGAAGTACAATAATATATGTTAGAAAAGTTGGAGAGCATACAAACTTCTTTTCTATTCAAATATCCTTCATTATTAAAACACAAAAATGTTGTCTACTAATATATTAGATAGAATAAGCACAGCCAAGTGATACAAGTATCTAATTATCAATTAATGTTCTGAATTTTACTTTATCTTGAATGATGGTGATCATATTTGCCTCTAATAATGATTTTGGATTATTTAAGTTATATTAGTTAAAAATAATTCAAATGTAAAATTCTTTTCTATTAAATTATGCTTCATTGTTTAATGATAAAATAGTTATAAAATAAAACATAATTGGATTAAGCACACCCACGTGATACAAATTCTTAAAATTGACTGAGAAATTTAACCCAACTTAATAATAAGTGAAGTGAAAGCATCTACAAAATATAATGAATAGAACATAATTAATACTATTCAAAATTACTCTAAAATTAACAAAAGATTGTAATATCAAATTATTTAGAAACAAATGTGTTATATCCACTTTTCTTTTTTATGATCTAAGTGGTAAATATGTTACAAAATAAAATGAAATATGGAATAATTGCATCCATGTGATACACATCCTTAGAAAAAGGTGAAAATTTTAAGAAAACTTACAAACAAGTGAAGTGATCACATTTGCCTTTAATAATGATTAAAAAGTTATATATAAAATGGAATAAGCATTACCCATGTGATATAAATTCTTAAAATTGAGTGAGAATTTTAACCCAACTTAGTAACAAGAGAGTGAAAACATATAAGAAATATAATGATTGAAAACTAATTAACACTATTCAAAATTATACTAAAATTTAAGAAAATATGTAAGATTGTAATCTCAAATTATGTAGAAACAAATGTGTTATATCCACTTTCTTTATTATCGTCTATGTGGTAAAAAGGTTATCTAATAAAATGAAAGATGGAATAAATGCACCCACGTGATACACATCCTTGAAAAAATTGAAAAAAAAATCAAACTTAGGAATAAACTTGATGTCTTCACAAGGGAGGCTACCTATAAAACATTTGTTTTTACAATGGTTGATTGTTTAAGTGTAATTTTGAAAATGTTAATTATATATCAATCTTATATGCATGGATATTTTCACTTAACTTGGCTGTAAGTTTGGTTTTTTTTCCTCTTTTTTAACCATGTATCTTTTATGAGTGCTCTTAATTCATGTTTCTTGAAAAAAATAACCAGACTTACAAATAAGTGATGTTTTCACAAGTGAACCTACCTATAAAACATTTGAAGGAAGAGGCAGAGGAATAAAACAAAATCCAAAATAGAGAGTACCGAACTCAAAGATGAAAGAGAGGATAAACTAAAACTAGTTTATATTTCAACCATTTCAAAATCTACAAACTTCTTTCTTTTCACAGATCATAAAACAATTTTTTCTCATTTCATACATTCATAAAATAACATGAAAATCACCCCCTGTTATGTGGTTGCTTCTTCAAGCTACTACTTTAGTAGAGCACTCATATATCTTCATACAAAAGATTACCCCCTTTATGAAGACTTGCTACAACAATATATTAACTACTCTCTTACAACATTTTTCATTATAAAAAAGAATTATTAAACCAACATATTTCCCTAGGAAAAAAAGAGCCAAAAAATTGATATTAATTACAATTAATTTCAAATAATTTTCTAGTGTTGGATAAGATTTGAGGACAGATTTAGTAATTAATTCATAAGAAAAATTATCCTGATGTAGTGAATGGGAAGGAAGAATAATATGGATATGCATGGGAGTAAGATATATTGCATGTATGAGCTAAGAGAATGTAGATGGAGGGAGAGGAAGTGGTCTATGGAGGAATAAATCAAGGTGGGAAAGTAGTTGGTATTAATTCCAACATTCCCCCTTAATCACAACTATTTTCATATATGGTGTCCAATTGATCTCTTTGATAGATAAAACTTTCTTTCCCTAATGCCTTGTGAAAATGTCTACACATTGATCTTGAGACCTAAAAAATCCAAAAATATTTCTCCATTGTTGATTAGTTCTCTAATGAAATGATATATTGTATCAATATGTTTGCTTCTCTTATGTAAAACTAGATTATTTAACAATGCTATAGTTGAGTCACTATTATCACAATATATCTTTGTTGCCTCTTCTTTCTCTTCCTAGAGATTTTTCAAAACTCTTCTCATCCAAATTGCTTGACATAATGCACTTGTGGCTGCTACATACTTTGCTTTAGAAAATGAAAGAGTGAAAATTGATTGTTTCTTTGAATCCCATGATACTACACCTGTTCCAAATTAAAAAATATAACCAAAAGTTCTCTTCTTATCATTGTGCTTCCTACACAATCACTATTTGTATACACTGTGAGTTTGAACTTGATTGACCTTGAGTAATGATTTCCATAATTCCTTGTCCCACTCACATATCTGAGGATTCTTTTCCTTGCTTGCTAATGAAAGGTTGGGCACTAACCTATGAACTTGCTCAAACAAAGATAAATGTTAGCATTAATTAGTTTAAACAAGGCAAATACAATGCTCCCTATGAAATTCATTCAAACACAAGAATAATGGAAACAAAGCAAAAAACAAGCAAAACACAATGAAACACTATTCTAATGACCAAACTAGCATCCCATAGGGGGATTGGTGCTTCTTTGATGTGGAAAGAAGCCCTTTCCCAATTCCTTGATAGGCTATCTATGATAGAGATGTGTGATTCTTGACTATAATGAAACTACTATGGATTGTGGATGCAAATGCATAAACTTGTGTCAACTTGTGTCCCCTAAATCAATAGAGGATTCCTCCATTTATAGCAAAAGAAGGATGGAGAAGTGAGAATCATGAAGGATGTGGAACTAAAGATAAACCAATAGCATTGTGCCACTTGTCAACAAGTTAGTGGATAGAGGTGTTAGGTGGAAATTCAAAAATTGGGGAAGTGACATGTTGGAGGGAGATAAAAGATGAAATAAATGCCACTTGGCTCAAGAAAAAGGACATGTAAGGGGCCTCTAATGCCTTGTTGGATGAACAAGTCCTTTTTGGGGGGATTTTCAAATTTGAGGAATATTCCATCTTTGATGCCTTTTTGAATGAAATGGAGGAATTTATAAATCAATTAAATTGATTTACTTGCATAAGTTGCAAAATATAGAGGATTTGAGGGATTAGAGTTAAGACTAATCATGATTTGATTAAATTAGGTACAGATAGTTGATTTGATATTTTGATTTAGATTTTAGGATTTAAATAAATCAAGATGAGAGGAACAATGATTTTAGACTTATTTAAATAAATTTTGATTTATTTGATTAAAGAGGATGGTGTTAGATTTAAATCAAATAAATATTAATTTATTTAATGAAAAGGGGACATTAGGATTAATTAAACAAAATGATCTATTTAATTAAGAGAAGATAATGATTTAATCAGATAAAACTGAATTATTTAGTTAAGAGATGAAATGTGATGAATTTAATCAAATAAAGATTATTTAATTAAATAGTTAGTAAAGGAAATGATTCAGGATGAACTAGTGTTAGTGAATTAGGATCGAGACCATGGGATCAATTAATATATTTTACATGTTTACATTTTTTCACCTGTTTAAATCAATGTACCTATTGTGTTGGTTCAAAGAATAAACTTGTCGAGATCAAAATTCAATTTTTTTAATAATTTTTTTGGATGCCCCAATGGAAAGAAGTATACTGGTACACTACCCCCTTGACATATCAAGTGGAAAGTTTTATTTGAGGGTCTATCTCACAACAAAGAGGTTCAAGATGGACATATGGATGGTTATGGTGATGATGCAAATGAGATGGTATGATTAGGCATATGATGATTTTTATATGGTTTATGCAATGAATGCAAATGTATGGCGTATGAGATGCTTAGAATAACCAATCTATATTATATAATGATGAATTACAATGCATTTGAAATGATTAGTGTTTCCTATATGATACGATATGGTATGCATTATGCTGATGGTTTGTGGATGTAGGATGGATGCATTAGTGATGTTTTGATTTAACGGTCATGGTACCATGTTAGCATGGAGAGAAGAAAGAAGAAATGAGACGTTGATAAGAAAGAAGATCAAACAAGTCCATGATCTACGAGACTTTATTAGAGATGATGATGATGATGATGATGCTTATTAGGAATTGGGATTTTAAAAGGGATTACTTAGCCTATGTTTGATAACACACATAGGAATGATGCATCAAGATATAAAGATCCAGGATGGTGTTGCACCTAGTGTGATGGACTTTGACTCAAAAATTAGATAGGAGTACTCCTATTCACACCTAGAATATGAAACCTCATTCACAATGCAATTCAAATATTCCAAACATATCAAACCAAGACATAGAAAGGAAAGTCTTCCTATGTGGTCAACAAGACACCTAAAACACCCTCCCTACACCTAAACAAAGCACACATGACCAAGGTTATATTACAAGAATATCTAACAAGCAGAATAGATAAAAAGATAATGATAGTTTCCCCATTCCTTTCTCTCTAAATCCCTTTGTTTGAGACATGCTTGAGAGGCCATCAAAATGAGTGCAATAAGATAAATCAATGAGAGAAAGATCAAGTAAACAAACAAGCTAATGTTCTTCATACCACTAGCCAAGACTAAACTACGTTGATGCTTGATGTTGATGTCCATTGTAGGAAGGATGCTTCCTAGGACATGATGTTATCAAATGATTTGGGAAAAAATGGATGATGGGCTATTAATACCAAGAGTTGACCAACTTGTTTATTTACTCACCTAGACTTGAGACCTTGACATTTTGAGTTTTCACTTTTGAACTGCTAGACTTGTTTCTAATTGTTTCACCAAAGGTTAAGGGTGACAATGATTTATTATGAGCAGATGTTTATTATCGGTGAAAGTAAAATGAGACAAATGGATTTTTTTTCAAATATTTAGATTTTTTTGATTTTTTTGAAATGTTTTGAGGTTGTTTTGGTATTTTCAAGATGTTTTACAATTTTTTTTGTGTTTTATGATATTTTATGAATTTTTTTGTATTTTGTGTATCAAGGGATGATTAAAGATTAGCCTTTCCTACGTTTAAGCTCAGATACTACATAGTTTGAATACCATGTTTTTGACATTTTATAGTTTTTGACTTGTTTTTGGATTTTGATATGATTTTGGATGTTTTTAGATTTTCTTGGTTTTGATGATTTGGATATGTATATGATATTAGTGCTCTATTTGGGATTTTGTTAAAAGACCAAGCTAAGGTTGATTGATCAGATCGATGGATTGATGATGATAACATTATTGAGGATACATGACAATGCAAGGATAGTGTTAAGCAACACAAGGATTAAGATCATGGATATCCTAAGATGATGAGGGATTGGTTGAATTTGATTGATTGGTGATTGATGATGATAATATTGTTGAGGATACACAACAATGCAAGGATAGTGTTAAGCAATTCAAGGATTGGGAAGGATGTCTCAAGATGATGATGAATTGATTGGATTTGATTGATCAGGATTGTGAAGCTCAGTTTTTGAACAACATATGTTTGAATGATTTGATCTGATGTTGAAGTGTAAATCAGATGCAATTGATATTGATTGTTTGAATTGATATTTGATGAAAGATAATGCTTCATAAGGAACATCTTGTAAAAAATATTCCATGGGTTGATGATTTATATTTTTTGGCTCACAAATGCTTTGACCAATTTTATTTCACATTTTCCAATGTTCAGATCACCACATAAGTTGGAGGATATAGATCAAGATTTATTCTCAAAGCAAGATGTAAATATCTACCCCCATTGTCTAACAATGTATGGAATGCCATGAATGGATTCTTGGATAGGTGTATGGATGGATGTATATGGTAAGCATGCAAAGGATGCCAAGGATTATCTTATGTTAAGATAAGGTATTTGAATAGAGAATTCTCATTTGGATAATGCTTCATGGCTTAGATAATGTTGGGTAGGATAGGATCAATGAAAATGACCCATGTCAAGATGTTTACCATAAGCAAGTGTAAAGTGTGCACCAAACTTGTCAAGATTAAGATAATTTGGAAGATGGATGTAGATGAGTTTGATAAATGGTTTTGGATGAATGGTTTTATTATGGATGAGACAAATGGAATGTTGGAGTTATTATAGATGGGATGAGATGCTTCCACCTAAACTAGCACACGTAGATGCTCAATTCTACACATGATGCTTGTTTTCCAAGTTTTCATCATGGTACCTGCCCAAAGCGCCACTGTAGTGGTTTTCACTAGAGGATTTTTTTTCTTTACTATTTTCAATTTTTTTTTTTCTTTTTTTTTTAATTTTTTTGAAAAATTTTAAGCTCATGCTAAACCACCTTGTGGTGTTGATGAAGATGCTTATGTCATAATGTGCCATTTATATCCTACTTGAAGAAGTTGTTTTTCCAAGATATGTGCACTTGTATACAACTTTTGAGATTCCTCATCTGCTTTGTTGATACGAAAGTTAACGCTGTCTTTATGTATACATCACAATAGAATTCCTTTTGAATCCATATGATAAAGAGTTTCTACCAATACATGGTCAATGTAAGAATTGGATATTATGCATGTAGGAGTGGATGGAGTTTTTTTAAGAATAAAAGATGGATTGGTTGATAGTTTGGAACCTTTGACTCTCCAAACTTGGGAAGATGAGAAATAATGGGTGGATACACAAGTGTGTGTGGAATTAGGACCAATTGCTTGATATACTTTATATGTCGGTTGGGAAGTCTAATTTTTCCTTTGTGGACATCTTTGATGGATACTTTTCCCCTTTTTATTTTTCCCCATAGTTTCCTTGACTAATGGAGTTTGATAGGGATAAACTTTCTTTGTATTTTTTGGTATCCATGTGTATTTGATTTGTCCATTATGCTTCCCAAATTCTTTTTCTTTGATAAAATTCTTCGTGGTTTGATTCAAATCTTTCTTTTGATGTTGGTAACAATTCATGGATGGGGTGATGGGTGGATGAAGATTTGTGATGTGGTTGGTTGCAGTATTGGCATTGGTTTCCTCATAAGGACTCTTCATGCTCCCTATGTTGATGCATACACTAAATAAATTTTCCCCCAGTATTATAGAGGTATCATTGATATCTTTAGATATCTTCATTATCGAATAACCAAGACCTTGATGCTTAGGATTGCTAATAATCTACACTAGTTCTAGGATACCCTATTCATGTAGGCCTAATCCTCTACCTTGATAATTCATTTGTTGAAACATTTTATTTGCAATAGGATATGGTTTACCTTGGAAACAAGGTGCTACTCCTCTGCTCTATTATGGATCTTAAAAGGTGATAGCTTCTTCATTGATAAGATGGATTTCCCTAAAAAAGGTAAGTGATACAAGTTTATAAGTGATAGGATCCTACATAAGTGGGATAACTTCCTAATTCATAACTTTTGCTTGATTATGCAAAACATAAAATTTTAATGCATCTTCAAGAGGCGTTGATGATCCACTGTCCATGTAGAAGTCTCCTTCATAGTTCTTTTTTTATTCACAACTTCTGTAGAATCCTTCTTCCTGACCCATTTCTAATATGTCTCTAGAATTTTCCATATCTTGATCATGTGTACAAATTTTAAGAGTAGGAGACTCTTGTTCCATGGTAATGATATCAAGAGTATGAGACTCCTGTTTTGAATGAAGATCATCTACATGTCCATTAGGAGTAAGCATCTCATGGGTAGATGGAGCATGAATATGTGCTATATGGATATGATCATCATTTGCAACATCTTGTATTGATAAGAGAGTGTCTATTACATCATTATAGTATTGTGGAGTTACAAATTCTCAATCTTGGTTAATGTTGGAATTGCTTTTGACATGCTTTGGATCAAGTTCTTGACATGGGTCAATTTCAAAGGATGGGTTGCTTATAAAGGGTTCCTAGATATCTTCATTAGGCATGGGAAGTGGCTCAATATTCTCTTGATCTTTGAGTGGATTTGGATCAAGTATGGAGTTGAATATTCCTTAAATATCTACAACCATGAGTTTAAAGGATGTCAATATATCTTGGAAAGGACCATAACTAGACTTTGATGAAAGATGTTTATCATGCTTTGGAATAAATTATTGAGACATGTCCTCTAACTCATTAGGAGATGTAGATACATTTTCAATATGATCATCGGTCGATGTATCATGGATTATGTCAATAGGATCAAATAATTCCAATACTCCTTGAAATAGACCATTGTCAAATATTGTTGAGGGGTTTTGATCATGAATAAAAAGTGACTCTTGATGTATCTTGATTTGGTCATTGAATGGGGTAGAAAGTTCTTGAACCTGTGCTCACTGATGGATAGATCTTGATCATGGTCCTCAACATTTGTGGTGTATATATTTTCAATGTTTTCAACCATAGGATCAAATGATGTTAACATTTCTTTAATTGGATCATTGTTGGGTATTGTTGGTGGAATTTGATCATGATTGAAAAGTGACTCTTGATATATGTTGATTTGATCATTGGATGAGGTAGAAACATCTTCAAGGTGCTCATTGATGAATATATCTTGATCATTGTTTTCAACAATTGTGGTGGAGGGATTGTCATTGTTATCACTAGTGGTTCAATCATGATCATTGTCCTAAACAATTATTATTTTTTGATCAATAAAGTCTTGGATGAGATTTTTGAGTTGAATACAATTTGATGTTTCATGAAGATTTTATTTATGAGAATCATAATAAGATCTACCCCTATTCCAAGGGAAGTCTAGGACAAAGTTGAAAGCACTTTCTTTTGGAAGAGTGGTGAGTTTTGCAACAAGTATCTTTCTTACCACTGATTTGATTGGATCTCCAAAAGGAGTGTATTCGCATTTGTGCTCTTGTGATATTTGTGCTTGTTGAGGTGATTCTTGTTGTGATTTATCTTGGAGATGTGGTGATTGTGTTTGTTGTTGATGTTGTTGATCTTGACATCCAACCTCTTGAAATTTGGTATAATGCTCTTGATGTGGTCATGGAGACAACTCAATGTTTTGATGAGATAATCCTTCCATAGTTTGTAGATTTTAGGGTGGAGATGTCTCTTTGTGATATGAATCAATTAATTTCCTAAGTGAAGCAATTTGATTTCATAAAATTTGATCTGGATTTTGATCTTGACATCCTTGATATAGTTGATTTGGTTTTAGTTCAAACAGATTTAAAATGTATACTTGTGGTGTTTGTGTTGGTTTGTTTTTATGCTGTAACCAAGTTGGTCTTCTAATCTACCTATGGAATTTCCAATTCCAATCAAGGGCAGCTCGATGGACCTGGACCAACTGACAAGAACTTTAAAAAATCCTCCTACACTTCAGGGTCTGCAAGACCTGGGAGGAGAATCCCTTAATGTGTTTACAGCCTCTGCACCATTGTCATCAACAACATTAATAAAAATAGATAATCCCACTTAAAAACTCAACACAATAGGATAATATTGAATAGAATTAGCTATTCTTCGACAATATCAACTATATGGAGCATGGGATTATTACAACACAATCCATAATATATCTAGGATATTCATTGATTTGTAATCTATAGAAAGCTCTAGGTAAAGACAAACAAATACTGAATCAAATGAATGAATGCAACTTAGATCAATGCCATATATCCATTGTAGGAGTCAAATTTAAAAGCATTTACAGGTTTATAACAGATGTAATACATGTTATATAAGGTCCTTGATAATATTGTGTTACAATTTCATCAGTATCTATTCTAATCCAATACTACTTATCAAATCCTTATACAGAACATATCTATCTATAATCCCATTCAAGCATTTTAATTAATTCCTTGAATTAAAGCTAAAATAGAATCATACACACCACAACAGTGAGACGAATGAAACAACTCTTAGTTATTTTATTCAAAGTTCAAATATGCACATACAATGGAGAGACATGAGCTTGAATTTATCATTTCAATTCAAATGCTAATACTGTTATGCAACATTAAATCCTCATGAACTCAAAACCTATTATAGAATGAACCAGAATCCTAAATTGCAATTCTCTCAAAAACATATGACTACAATCTGCTTTGCAACTTCACCTAGACTCGATCAAAATTATCTAGCTCACTAACCCATACCTCTGGCCTTGAATTCCTTCTTATAGAAAATGAAGGAGCAGACATGCTTCGGGCCAGAAAGTACAGATGTCACTAGCTGATTTGAGCACCTGATGATATTCCAACAATCATTACAACAACAATCATCCTGGAGCATATTCTTGTTCATCATGCTAGATGAGGGAAGTTGACACAAAAAAAACACAAGAAAACCACGCCAAGAATTCCATCAACACAAAACTAGAGCTGTTGTAACCGCAACATCAGATTTTCCACCTGTTGGTAGTCCACTCCTTTTACTCATCATCATTCAAATACTTAGCTACCCACTTCTGGTATTCTTCATCAATTGGCCAGTCAAAATTAATCACCTCATTTACCTTTGTACTATAAGGAATATACTTTACCGCTACCTGATTTGCATCTCTTGCAAAAGACTCCAAAAATGAGCTGGTACCAATAATCTTATCCATACAACTCACCAACAAATCATAATCCAAGTCATCACAAATTACTTTAATTTGATTATTGATGACCTTACTTTCTTGATCTTGCAATTTTTGGAGTGTTCTAATTCCCCCCTACTCATCAATTATATCAGGTAACAGTGTGTTACCCCAATCATTGAAATTCTTCACCAACTCCCTAATCTTCCTACTCAAATCATCTAGTAGGGTTTGAAAACCTTGTAATGATTTTACTAACACATGAGTAGGCTTCAATGATTGGGGCCTATTGTTTATATCAAGCCTTGATGCTTTATTCATGACATCCAGATCATTGGCCCTAGGGATCCAATTTTTGATTATTGGTATCACTATCTTTCGATCACTATGAATATTCTTTATTTCTTCATGTAGACACGTGAAATTAACATCGTGCACCCAATTCATGTTCAACCACTCATTGAATAAATCAAACACAACAAATCCATTCACTAGGTAAATCAGGTGTTTAGTCCTAAGGTTATTCATTTAAATAAATCAAAGTCTCACATCAACCTTTTAATTAAATAAACAAAACTTTATTTAATTAAATCTCCAAATGCATATTCCATCCCTCTTTGATTTAAATAAATCCAAATATCAAGTCAAATGGGTCAAAACATCCCAATCATCATTAAGCTAATCCTAATTAGCCTAACCTAACCACCCATCACATCCTCTAGATAATTCCATTTGCACAAATAAATAAATTTATTGATTTATTAAATCCAACATTTTCCATCAACATGGCATCTTTGAGGAATATTCCCTCAACTTTGAATTCAAAATCAAGTGGACATGTATATTCAACAAAGAAATTAATGTCTCTTACATGTCCCTTGCAAAGGTCAAACTAGGTATTAACTCTCAAATTCAAATTTGAAATTCCCCCCTCTTGGGCACATTTCCCAAAAATGTGCTCATCCTCAAGCCTATCACATGATGACAAGTGGCCTCTTTTCATTGGCTTGTTCTTTGTCCCACATTCATCAATTTGGCCATTCTCTCATCAAAATAATCTATAAATGAAAGACTTCATCTTTTATCAAATCCTCCAAAAATCCACAAATCCTATGCAAAGTCATTCTCTTCATTGGAGAACTGATTTTCTCCATTGCATATTCATCTTTCATTTAGTTGATCATCCATAACATCTTCAAAGTAGTTTCATCATTTAGCTTACCGAAAGGGATTGGGAAAGGGCTACTTTTCATATCAAAGTAGCACCAATCCCCCTACGGGATAATGCTTGAGTAGTTGAGGAATAGATTTTTGAAGCAGGGAGGGAAACTCTCCCTTTCAAATCTAAAACCACACACATTAACCACTATGCAAGAAGGCTGCAAATAAATATTAACAACAAATATGGAAGAGAAATATGCAACATATATATTGATTTCAAATCTGAATTTGAATTACACAATCATGGAGCTCATATGCTCACATACAACATGGGCTTCACACATACAAAAAAAAATATGCAATTTAAACTTTCAACATCATTCTAGCAACATCTGGATATGCAACCACCAACTCTCCAAATCCCCCTTCTCCAAATGAGCAGCATCAATACATAGAAGTTGTGTGAGAAGAAACTGCCATTAGTTTCTCAAAACAACCTCCACAAAACCACCAAAAAAACCCGTCACTTTCTGCCTATCAATGATCTATCTTTTTTCTAAAACTCCTCAAACAATTTCTGGGTTTGGTGCCCCTTCTTTTCATCTTTCCAAATCATTTTGAAATTCTTAATTTCGTTACCATATGAGAAAGTTATTCCTATTTTACTAAAATTGGGTCTCATAGATATGACTTTAGACATGCAACAACATGCAAGATTCCAACTCCTAGAAAATAGGGACCCAATTAGAAAAGTAACTGCCAACTCAACTTGGGCATGCAAGATCTCCATTATTACAATTTATGAGGATTTAATTGATTTTTAAAAATTTGTAACTCCCAAGAAAATCCATTCCAAGATTGCCCTTTTTTTTAAAGCTCAAGTTCAACACTGCCACCTAGACAATCTCCACTCGAAAATTTAGCAATATTAAAATAAAAGACCAATTATTTATTACAATTTTTGGCCTAATATTTTAATTTATTTCTCCAACTAAATAATTATCAAACCATAGGAAAATCAAAATTAAAATTGATGAAGATATCCCTTTGACCATGGATGCTCCTGCATCAGACACCCATGGTAGAAAAGAAATATTTCATGAGCAGAAATATTTATAGAACCTGTGCTTGTCTTGGATCTACCTTTCTTCTTTGTCCACAAGTATTTCTTTGTTCACCAATTTTTGCAACTTCACAACACTATCCTCTTTTATCTTTACTCCTCTACCCTCTATTGCTTGTTTAATTTCTCCCACTCTTTCCACCATGTCTTCTTCATGAAATTTCTTCATTTCAATGCCTTTTGTAAAACAAAACATTGCTGAAATCTGATTTATTTTACTCAAAATAGCATTAGTACCATTATCAAGAAACTCATTCCGTTTTCTTCCTAACAAGGAATCATCCTCACAAATAAAAACATCTTCATGTACATTGTCCTCTAACAAAGATTTACCAGAAAAAATTGCATTTACCTTCACTTTACACTCCCCCAATTTAATTTCATCAAATTGATCCATTGCTGCAATAAAATCCCCATTTTCTACATTCTCATTGTCATCAAAGTAAACACCAAAATCTGATTTTACTTCACTTATACCTGAAGCCTTCGTCTCAACTAAGATTAGCTCATCCCACTCTCTTTCAATTGCTGCCATTTGCATCAATAAATCACCTTCTTTACTTTCTCTTATGTCCTTCAAAGGACACTCTTCAGCTGCAACTTCATCATAATCACATTCATCTTCACAAAA
>VDFB02086661.1:0-67922 GCA_007258455.2 Sequoia sempervirens | reverse complement strand
CTCGTAGATCTTATGTCAGCTTGTAGTGTTGTAATTATGGGAAATTGGCATAAACAAGTATAAATACAAGGTTATTTCACATATTTTCTCCTAGCAAGTTTACAAGCAACCTAGCAATTTGCATGAGCAAGTGTGACCTAAGAATTCAATCATTCTAGCACTTACAAGAGCATTTAAGAGTGATTATCAAGCATTTTAGAGAATTATTCAAGTATCAAGCATCAAGTCAAAGTCATCATGCATCATGATTATTTTTGAGCTAACATTTGTGATGTAGGTTTTTATGATTCAAGCATTCAATTCAAGATCTACTACATTCAAGCAAGATTCAAGATCCACATCCATTGGAGCCATCTCATACATGTTTGCAACACTTTAATTCTAGCGTTTGGTGAGTTGAAACATATCATTTTGTCCATTCATCATTCCTCCTTTCCATTTGATTTCATTTCAAGGTTTGATTACCAAAATGGGGTTTGACTAAGGAAAACCCATTTCTACTAAAAAAACAACATTTTCCCCTCTCTTTAGTGTGTGATTTGCAGGTCTAGTTCGAAGGAACATCGAAGAGAAAGATTGGAAAGAAGCTTTCAAGTGTGCAAAGCTTTCAAAGTTGTCACCTTATTTTTAAGATCACTAAAAGACACCTATAGAGGAAAATTTGCTATTTCAAATCCAAAAATCAAGCTGAGAAGATAGACCAGAGGTTGAAGAGTAGATTCAAACATTGACTTTCCAAAAAGGCCAAATAGGATTGATACACCACTTTTGGCATATGAGTCCTAGTATAGTGGACTTTCCAATTTTTAGGTGTTCCAGACTTGTCTTTGCCAGAGTTTTGTTCTTGCCTAGAAACCCTAATCTGGGACTTAATCATCCAACATAGCATATGAGTCCCAGTGTGGTTTAAATTTAGTATTTCTAGGATTTTAGGTATTTATTCAAGATTCTATAGGTTTCTAGGTGCACATCTCTGATTTCCCAACTTGTTAGTCTCTTTTGCATTCATTTCTAGGTCATTTATTGTAATCTTGCATATCATTGAGTTTCTTGCATGTTACTTGTCTTTGCAAGACCTATCTTGGTGGTGAAACCTTCTTTATTCATTAATCATACCCTAGGATAACCTTTAGCAAATATCTTTCTCTCTTTCTATTATAGGATTGAGATCTCTAGGGTTTCCTTGAGTGAAACTTGAGTGAAATAGGAGGAACCCTAACCCTAGTGCTCCATCTCCTAAAAAATTATTAGAGCCCCCTATTTTCATTATTTCATTTTGGTGAACCTACATTTATAACACCTTAATTCTAATTTGGAGTGCATTATAATCCTAGATCTAGTTTGCATTAACGTTGCATTAGGTTTTGCATTAGTTAATTTGCATCTAGGGTTTCTAAATCTTGCATTAGTGAAGGTGCATATATAAGTTGCATTTTTGAATCTTGCATCACTGAAATTGAATTAAAATATGCGTTTTCACTTAACCTATACATCATACAAACCAGAAAACATAACATTTACACAGAATTTACTGAAAGCAATGCAAAAATCCTAATTTGGGACTCATACAACCCTTTGGGCAATTTAGTCCCAGTACAGGTGGTTTTTCCTAATTTATGGGTATTTTGTGGTGAGTGTCATTCAACATTCAAACCCTTGAAAAACCCTGATCAAGAATCATATACCCCTTTGGGCGATTTAGTCCCATTTCATATTTTAAACTACATTTTCCAGCATTAAATTATTTGTTTTGTGTTTCTGTTTGCTACTATTAGTTATCTATTTCAATTTACAAATTTTTTGTTACATTCATTTCATTACATCTAGCTTCATTTGGTTCATTGCGTGCATTGCATAATCTCGAAATTATAGTTACACCTTTTATTCTAAGTTTTTGTATTGCATTTCATATTGGATATGTGCTTCAAGGTAAGCTTTGGATGTCCTTGAAATCCTTAATGGATGTGTCAAGTTGTTCTTTTGGAAATGACCCTAATGAAATTGGACTTGCACATGCTCAATCAACTCCTAATGCATGTCCTCCTCATGATGTTGACATAATTGGAGAAGATGATGACAACATGAATAAATTCCTAAACAATTTCCTTAATAACCTTGAAACTAATGCATCCTTTTATCCATCCATGAAACAAACAACACCCCTATCATCCCACAACTTGAGATGTTTGGCTACCTACATCCTGAAACTAAGACACAAGCTAAGCCTAAGTTCCCTACAATAAGTGAACACTCCCATAAATTTAGAGGAGACATATGGAAAAACATTCATGATCTTAAGTAAGGATGTGATACAACAAGTGAACATGAAATTCATCAACTCTTAGAGAAAATACCAAATGAAGATACTAAAGGGTTAGGATATCAAGATCTTGCTCTCAATATGAGTATCATCCCTCCTAAATAACAACCAATACTTCATAACTATGATAAGGATGATAGGATCGTCTTAGTTCTTCCTCCTCAACATTCAACTTGAGAAATTGGTGAATCTAGCAAGCGATGAAGGCCTTATAAACTAATGAAACTAAAATTCCCTTGTTGGAACTGACTGCCATTGAAAGAAATTTACAAATAATTTTAAACAAAGGATTGATTACCTTACCACCCATAAGAGAAGATCAATCTCCAAATCCTAAGAATACAAACACATCACATTTTCGATACCATAGAGTTCTTGGACATAGTACCAATGAGTGTTGTGCTTTAAAATAAATATTAAAAAAGTTTAATATCATATAAATAGTACCTTAAAGCATGTCTTTTGCTCCTTTCCATGTAATGGTCATAGGGTCATAACATTCTCACTATTACATGCTTTACATTTATTGCAAATCATTTCTGTTTTGGAGTCAAATTCCATCATCACCTCATCATATTCTTGTCCTAATAAAGGGGGAAAAGAATTAGATAAGCTCGTCCAGTTGTGGCCACGTCAAGGTCCCCTGTGTTGGCCTTGTACACAAATAAACATGATAGGTATTATGTATATCTACTAATAGGCTGACCATATATGTGCCTGCATTGTAGTCTTTGCATCACTTTTGGCGTTTCTTTGTGATCGTATGCGAATGATCCCTTATTTTTGCTCTGACGGTAATCTCCTCGAGTATCATCCTATATTTGTACCTACATATCTCTTCCTGCAAGTCCCAAATCGATCAATTGTCATTTGCCCTTTTCGAGGATGACGCGCAGCACCCAAGAGATTCATGTCTCTTCCATGCTGACCCAAAAGCCTTTCTTTATCTTTTTTCATTTGTCTTTGTGTTTTCCTTCTGGGGATGACACAAGGCATTGAGATGTTCATGTGTCTTCCATGTTGACCCAAAAGCTTTTTCTTTATCTTTTTCATTTGTCTTGTGTTTTCATTTTGGGGATGATGCAAGGTGTTGAGATATTTAGGTCTCTTCCATGTTGACCCAAAAAAAAAAAAAACACTCTCTTTGTGTCATTCTTCTTGTTCCATAAGTATTTTGGGAATAATGATAGCTCTAATCTCTTTTAAAAAATTGTAGCAAGAACATACTAAACCTGAATCCATGGATCCCTCATGTGTTTAGAGTTTTACTCCAAGGGAAACCCCTTCCATTTTCACGACGTAGCTTTATTTGGAAACATATGACTTGGCATAGGGCTTTCTAAATAATCTCTTGTCTTCTTTCTTGTTAGAATTTATCATTTTCTACTTTAAAGTAATTGCTCATAGCATGGTGTTTAGCAATTTCTTTAAAGTGGTGGCATACATTGGCATTATTCTTTTGCATTTCATGTTTCATTATGTAGTCTTCTTACTTCAAGTGATCTGTCTTTCACGTTGTGGTTGACATTGAGTGTGATGTCCTTCAACAGCATGATCTCTCTTAGCAAATTATATTCCTCTTAGTGTCTTGATGTGGCACACTACATCCCCTAAGTTGTGAATCTCTTATTCTTTGATCGGTCCTCTCTTTGAGACATTAGGCACAATGTTCCCTAAGTTAAGACCTTACATGAACTAAGAAAAGCTCCTTTGAATGTTCCTTACACTACCTTGCATTTACAATTTCGGTTATATGGCCACCTAGCATAACACACTTTGCTTGCCTATGGAGACATCTTATTTGTTCATGGGTTTCAAGCATATGAAGCTTTAATTGCCTCATGAAGATTGAATTTCATTGTTGTGTGGCGACTTATCAAAGTTATCAAGAGGTTTCTAAGCTTTGGTCTAGTTGAATAAGAAGCTAAACTTAGGCATGACTTTCCCATAGCCACTTGCTCATTTGTATGAGTGCATGTCGGTTGTGTGTGTATCACACCCTTTAGGATACTCACCCAACGGACAGCCTAGAGTTCTACTGCCTTAGAGTGAGTGTACATTTTTTGACAAGCAACTTAGATCTAATCCACAACATGTGAGACAAATGGTCGAAGCTTGATCAACCCTTTAAATGCTTTCTTTTTCTTTTCTCTTTGTCTTTGGTAGTGTATGCTTGTGCCTTTTTGTTGCTCCTTATATCATGTTCATGTGTGTTCTTTTGTGCCTATTTTGGTTTTTCATAGGATCATGATCCTAGGGGCTTATTCATCCCTCTTGATTGTTGTTGTCCTATCTCACTAGCATTGGTACATTTGGACCCATCTTGATATGAGTTTTTCTACTTTAGTGTGATTTTGAAGCAAGTTCCTCCTCTCACTAAAGTGGGGGCTACATGTCGCAATGGAAAAAGTATCCCTCTACATTTTTCACACTTGTTTGGGTCCTCCCTATTAAATTGAGCTTAATGGTGCCTTGATTTAGTGTTGTAATGTGTTTAACACATTTACATTAGGTATTGGACCCTCATAACTAAATGGCCTTAATTGTGTCTTATTTAAGGTGTTGTAAAGTGTATCCTAACACTTTCACACTAATATAGGGTTTTCATTATTATTTGGGTTTTTTTATGCCTTATTTGGCCTTATTTTGCATCCACAAGCCTTAATTAATGTATATTTTTTAGATTAATCCTGACATAAACCAACATCCAATCATAATTCAAGTATTTTTAGATTGTATGGACCATATTTAGTGATATGTGACTCATACGCCACCTTGGGCATATGGTTCCCACCTAAGTTTTAGGACCCCAAACTAGATTTCACATGAATATAAGAATTTCTTGAAAAATATGTCCCAAGCTTAGCCTAATGGGACTCATACGCCACTTCTGGCATATGAGTCCCACTTAGCTTAGACCTAAA
This sequence comes from Sequoia sempervirens, assembly GCA_007258455.2. Taxonomy (NCBI): domain Eukaryota; kingdom Viridiplantae; phylum Streptophyta; class Pinopsida; order Cupressales; family Cupressaceae; genus Sequoia; species Sequoia sempervirens. Next base: position 62,678 of record VDFB02086661.1, on the reverse strand, counting down.
AATGAATATAGGTAAAGCATATTGAAATGATTCAAATAGGCATGCATATGAGCCATTTTTTTTTGGGTAGACAACATTATTGAAAGAATTATTCAAATTATAGGACTAATATCAAACACATTACTTAGTTAATATATTTGTAGACATCCAAATTTGACCACTCCCACATGTTCAAACCCTTCTACCTTATTCGTCTATTTCATCAATATTAATTAAACAATTTATTTAATTAATATTTCACCTTCTACCTAAGGTTCCTAAAGTATTTAATTTAACAATTAGATACTTTACCTTTCATTTTTTCTCTCTAAATTAAATAAAAATTTGACCTTTTTGAATTAAAGCAATTTTAAATTCTTTTTTTTCTTTCTGATTGTCACATCCTCCATAACCCTCTTCTAATCTAGATTAATTTAATTAATCCCTGGTTAGGATGTGCACACCTTAATCATGATTAATGTCACATCCTCCATATTCTCCCACTTGCTTCTAATCCCTCATTAAGTATCTTAATCACTTATTTGCACAACATTAATCTAATCCCCTTGCTACATTTAGCATATATTTTTGGTCAACCTTCACATTTTCCACATTTGGCCTAGACCCTCTTTCCCATGTGAATTTAAAATTCTCTTTTATCCCTCCAAGGACTCTCCTCTTCCCCATGTGATCATTGAAAGGTCACATCAATCACATGGGTCAAGAACCTTCTATTACAAGAAACTTGTCTTATCCACAAGGTACTTTTTAGCTTTCTTCATAAGAACCTTGTCTTATCCACAAGGTGTTTCTCATATGAATTTAAAATTCATATTTATTCTCCCAACCACCTTATCCATTCCAATCATGTGAATTTAAAATTCACATTTATTTCTCCAACCAATTATCTCTTCCCCATGGAGATTTTTGAGGAATACTAAAATTCCTCATATGTCACTTTCCTTTCATATGAGAACAAAAAGTTCATTTTTGAGGAAATCTTCTCCTCATCCCAAGGTACTTAAAAGTACCTCCACCTCACTTGTACCCTCTCCACCTCACCATGTCCTTTTTCCATCTCATTTCCACATGGAAATATGTGAGGGCTTATGAGTCCTCAACTCACCATAGCCCTCCATCTTGGCCATGTTGGCTCAATCTTGACCATTAAATTCTCTAGAGAATTCCTCTCTTAAAATGAGAAATTTTCATTCATTCTCATTCATTATGCATTCATACACTTGCATTCAAGCTCTCAAGCACTTGACACTTTCAAACCTCCATTATTGAACACTTGCAAGCTTCATCCTTTACATTTTGCATTCACTCATCCAACTACCCACATAGCCCATTTGAATCCTCATCTCAAAGAGCATTTTGTATCCACTTTCATCATATCTTTCCATCAAAAGGAGCACACAAAGCATTAAAGATCAAAGGGCCAACCAAGGAACAAGCTTAAACAAGGTATAATCAACTTATTTTTTATCTTTGTTATGTTTAAGTTTAATGTAGCCCTATCTTGAGGTGTTAGTGTTGTTTTTCTTATTTTTGCATGTTGTTTTGCATCACTTAGAATAGGATAACTTCACTTTTTCACATTTTTGGCACACCCGGTGGGACCCACAGACAAGTCTCTTGCTTTTACATTTATTTTTTTATTTTTTGTAGGTCCAGGTCACAAAGAGGTGAATCTGCCTTTGAACAGGGGTGAACCTGACCTGTAGAGTCACCCTTTTGAGCATCTGAACCCCCATTTTCTCACTATTTTCTGTAGAGGGGCGAGCATGCCCTTAACAGAGGTAAAATAGCAGTTTAAAGTTCAATTTTAGTCTTTTTTCTCATTATTTTCTATAGAGAGGCAAACTTTCCCTTACAAAGGGGTGAACCTACCCTTAGCAGAGTTAAAACAATAGTTTAGAGTTTAGTTTTAGTATGTTTTCTCACTGTTTTCTGCAGAGGGGTGTACCTACCCTTAACAAAGGTAAAACAACAATTTAAAGTTTAGTTTTAGTCTATTTTCTCACTATTTTCTGTAGAGGGGGGAATCTCCTTGAGAGAGGAAATATTTAAAGTTGTTTTAGCTCCATATCTTTCATATTTTCATAGGTAAACCTCCAGTAGAGGAGTGTGAATCCCAAAGTCAGTAGGCTTCATGATAAAAAGCTAGTAAATTTTGGTTTTCAAACTCTGTGAAGGTTTTATTATTACAACCCTCCCACCCATTCTTATACAGTTATAAGTAGTTTTCATACTTTTTGTAGTTTCTTGATGCTTATTGAGTACTTAAGAAAACCGCATATATTTCACAGGTGGAGCTGAAAGTCTAGTTAGTTAGCTTGTTTTCCTTTTCATGTCAGAATATTTAAAACATATTTTGAATTATTAGGGGGAACAAACTTACGTTTCTTAAAGTCCTTCTCGTGTCTCACCCAAAGTAGGCACCACTGTCACCCGAAGCCTTTCAGGACTTTGTGTGAGCCCTCGTGAGTAGCCAAAACAAGCTAGTGCTTTTCAGTAATCACTGGGATTTCACCAGGACATCCAACCATGGCAAGAGAGAAAGCCCACCTGATCCACTGTGTCCAGCAGAGTCGTCAAGGATGCCTGGGAGAGATTAAGAGCTTAACCAAGCTTCCTAGTATCTGAACATCCCCACCACTTTCAGATAATGGTGTCTGCCACAGCAGCTCATGGCACCGAAAGAGTACACCAGGACTACCTAGTTGCCTTGTTCATCCTAGATTAAGGACTGTGTTGGCCATACCTTTCATACTAATTGTAGGATTGTGTTGTCTGATCTATTTTCTTGTGTAAAACTAGTGAATTTCTGTCAAATCAACCTTTTTTCTTGTTGTTTGTTGTGTTTTTGGTCCTTGCAATAACTATTTTCACTTAAGCCAGGTCCAAGTTTGTTACAAAGGGGCGAACCTGCCCTGAAAAAGGGGCAAACCTACTCTTAACAAGGGTGAACCTGACCTCTATTGCAGTCATTCCTCAACCTATTTTTATCAAAATTGTCTATTTGTTTACTCAATAGGTGAACTTGCCCTCAAAAGCGGTGAACTTTCCCTCTGCCTCATCCTTTGATCAACCTATTTTTGTTAGAATTGTCAAAATTTTCACCCAATAGGCGAACATGCCCTTAGGTTGGGTGAACTTTCCCCCCAAATAGCCAATTTCACCTCCCATTCGGTCATTCCAAGCACCTGTTTGCTCATTTTGAGCACCCATTTACTCATTCCGAACACCCGTTTACCCATTCCGAGCATTTGTCTCTCATTTTGAACACCCGTTTGTTCATTTTGAGTACCTGTTTGCCTATTTCAAGTACCCATTTTCTTGTTCCAAGCATTTGTTCACCCATTCCAAGTACCTGTTTGCCCATGTCAAGCACCCGTTTTCTCATTCTGAGTACCCATTTTCCCATTTTGAGTATCTGTTTCCTAGTTTGAAGCATCTGTTAACCCATTTTGACAGTCATTTCACTCAATTTGATAGTTTGTTTGGCCTCTTTTCTAGTTTAGACAAGTCTAAAAGTCAAGTTAGGTGAACTTGACCTATCCTTGGGTGAACCTAACTTGTCACTAGGCGAACCTCACCTATCATTTGGGCAAACCTGACCTAGTTTGGGCAAACCTGACTTGGCCTTGGGCGAACGTGACCTTGACTAGGAAAACCTAACCTTGTTTGGGAAAACCTGACCTCCCCTTGGGCAAACCTGGCCTCTAATTGGGTGACCTTTCCCCCTAATTGGTCAATCTTGCACATTGGTTAGATGAGTTTGATCATTATCCCATCATTCTAGATCTTCCATTCACCTGTAATTTGCATCTGCATTCCCCAAAGATCATTCGTTCATCATCTAAATCATATAGGAACATCATAAAGCATCTCTAGATTACACATCCCTCATCATTTTCTAAATCCAAATCCTCTGAACTTCATTTGAAATCATTATCAAAATTGACCTAAGTGTCTAAAATTGATCGTCATCCTACAATGTCTACTTAGGATCACCATCCGTCTTGAGTCTATCATCGTCATTCGGCCCTCTCAATCCACTTCCATCTTAATTTGGATTTGGCGCTACAATCATCTACCTATCCTTAATCTAATCAATCAGAACCTTAAGTCACCTAGGGTGATCTCTGAACAAGGTTTAGAATCCCGTTTATCATCCAATCTCATCTAATCATCCAATCTTAACAGTCATTTCATCAATCAACCTTATCCAATATAACCTAAATCATCCTTATCCAATCATCCAATCTAATCTAATCCTCATTGAATCACCCAATCAACTAATCCACTATCTACCAAATCAATCTTTCAATTGTCATTTAGGAATTTCATCCTAGAGTTTAAACGCATCTTAATTCACCTAGTAGTTTTTCATTTTCATGCCCGTTCTAACTTGGTCGCAAGCCAAGAAAAAAATGGAAGAACAACAAGGTCAAGGTTCCTAGTCGAACATCCCACAAGATCCTAACAATGTTGCAAATACCACACCAGATCCCAACAAAAGTGAAAATATCCCTCAAGATCCCCATAATGGTGCATCATCACAGTCCAACTCCGACATCCAAAACACCTCACTGCCTAAAGACGAAAACATGGTCAATCAACTTGAAGTCACAGTTGATGAATATCTTAGCAATCTTGCTAATGTTCAGATGACGGATCACCTCCCCAATGAGCATGGGGATAAGATCCTTGCCACTTTGATCATGAAAGGGGTCAAACCACCACCCAATTTCAATGTGTCACAGTATACTAGCACCCAATCTCTTCTTGCGTCACAAGATCAACAAACTTCGTAAAACATTATAGGAAACTCTTATGTACCCGATGGTTGGTATCATCCTGAGTTTGGAAAAGTTGTAATCCATCAAGTTGTCACTTATCCTCGCCTCCCATCCACTGCCTCTATGGCCCCACCTAATCCTAATGATCCCTTTGCCTATTGCATGCCATGAAACATTCCACCTTCTCCACCACTTCCACCTCACCATCCAAGTCAACCACCCATCAATACTGGGGGCACTCTACTTCTCACACTAATGCCACCTCTAGGACCTGCACCTGGTCGTAATCTAATACCGCCATCCCAAAGTAATATCCCTACATTTCAACAGCCTCCCATTAATCTGCATCAATCCATTGTGATGCAAGCACCACCACAACACACCACTATCCCTTTGCAAATTCCACCACAACATATTGTTTCTACCATTTCATTTCAACCACCCCATCAACAACGCCCATAGCAAAATGTCACTATCCCACAACAGAACGTCACCATTCCACAACAAAATGTTTCAATTCCTCAACAACACATTATTCTTCCTACACAACCCCTCCATCAAGTCAAGCAAACTGCTTCACAGACACCACAACCACCCCATAATGCTTCTGCAACAATCCCACAACAACAACATATCCCATCTTGCCCACTTTATCAATAGCCACCACAGCATCAACAACCACCCCACTATACACACATTCCTACACAACCACAAAGGAATCCTCTCACGCAATATCTTTACCACCTGTCTAGTACATATACCACATACGCTACCACATCCAATCCTAATCCAAACATTCATGTAGCTACTCAGGATCTACTGCGGACTTAGTCACCTCCCTACACCAATCCTTTAAAATTACACACAAACCCATACCAACAGCAGTCTAATCCACAACAACCTCCATACATCACACAACAACCCAATGTTGCATATAATTACTATATTCAGCAACAACCCTCATACTAACAAGGTGTCGCATCCACGTCTACATGAAACAACGGCCACAAGGTGCTCAATACACCTCGTATTATCAGTAGCAACCACCTTATCAGCAAGGAGCATCCACGTCGTCATACTATCAAGGTGCTATGCAATACCAACAGGGTATCCCATCCACCTCATACTATCAACAACAACCATCATACTAGCAAGCGGCTTCCACTTCTTACCATCAAAACCCATCATCATCCTATTTGCCTTACGTTAATCTGTAATCCGCTTACACCAATCAATACCAACCAAGACCTCCATATACACCACAATAGGCTTATGATCCAGCTACTTCAACACCCTCCTCATCATATCAGCAATATCTTCAGTACAATTAGCCTAGTTCATCCAATCTGACCCTCGCAGTTCCTATCAATAAGGACCTCGAAGAATTCGAAGTTGCGTTAAAGGACTACAAGTAGGGACTAATTAAAAATCCTTCAAGTTTGAAGATATTTTTACTTATCTGTTTGATCTCTCAATCTCATTGGTTCCTTTCCCAAAGCATTTTCAAATGCCAAAATTTGATAAGTATAAAGGAGCCAAAGACCCTAAAGCTCACCTTCAAGAGTTCTATGCCCACTGTCAAGAAGTCATGCACAATGACAATTACCTCATGAGATTGTTTCCTAGGAGTCTATAGGGAATAGCTCTTGATTGGTTCATGGGTCTTGAGAAAGGATCTATCAAGTCCTTTGCACAACTTTTAGAAGAATTTGTCTCCCAATTCTCTTTTAATCTGGAGAAGGATATAGACACATTAGACCTCCTGAAAGAAAAGTAGTGGGAAGGAGAAAATTTTGCAAGCTATCTTCAAAGATGGCAAGCCCTAGCAAGTTGCATGAAATCCCTACTAAGGGAAAAGGATATGGTCACCCTGTTTATCTAAAACTCTCATCTAGATATGGCTCACAACTTTAGAATTCATTGTCTCATGACCTTCGCAGCCATAGTCGAGAATGGTCCTATTCTTGAGAGGGCCCTTATTGCTAAAGGGTTAGTCAAAATCTTCAATCCAAATAAAGAGAAGTCATCCGAAGATAAGCCTTGATATTGGAACAAAAAAAAAATTCATCAATGATGGTGTCACCAACACCAAACACGTCCCAGTGGCCAATGCTTCCCAAAAGAAACAATATCATCCTCCATAGCAGTCAAATCCTCATGATATATCAATGCCATAGGGGGCACCTCATCCCATCCAACAATCCAATTAAAATAATCAAGGGGGAAACAAATGTCATTTTACCATGTTAGGAGAACCCCTAAGTTTCGTGTTCAATAGACTCCTGCAAGCCAATTACCCGATTACATATCCTATGACTAAGCCCCTTGATGAATCCAAGCCTAAACCAAATTGGTTCAAAGAAAATGAATATTGTGAGTTCCACAAAATTAAAGGGCATATGTTGAATAAGTTTCAAGGTCTAAAAAGATACATCTAGGATCTTATAGATCAGGGTGACATACATGTGGATGCCAACATGGCACCATCATCCAATGCTCAATTGCAGATATACCAAAATGCTTTCCCTAATCATAACCAAGGTCCTAGCATGTCAAATTCAAACCTAGGGCCTAGCAATAACAATAATCAGAATAACAGCACCAATAACATCAGCTATAAAAATGTGCCATTTAACTATGAAGGCCTCATTATGCACATCGAACAAGTGGAACCATGCATATCCATGATACACATAAAAGGAAAAGATCCTCAATATGTTGTTACCACCCGTCGAACCCACATCATAGTCCCTAGAGCCTCTGTATCCACCTAGACATAGCCTATGAACTCTCAATACAACATCTTTGACCACCTAGGAAAGAATTCGACACAAATATCCATTTAGGACTTGCTTAAGTCTTCCCCCGCACACCAAGAAATACTTGATAAGGCTTTATACGACACCCAAGTTCCTAATGACATAAACCCTACGCAATTCCAAGCATTGGTAGGGCACTTATCTACCACCTATCAACTAGGTTTCAATCAAAACAAAATGCCCTACATCAACTCTAATCATAATTGTCCCCTTCATCTAGAGGTCGTGATAAACCATCACAAAGTAAAAGGGTCTTGGTAGATAATGGTTTTTCCCTAAACCTTTGTACATTGAAATTCATAAAATAGGTTGGATACACCCATGCTGATTTAAATAATCAGGTCATCACAATCAAGGTGTATGATAATGCAGAGCATGATTCTGAAGTTACAATATGTCTTCCAATTCAAGTTGGTCCAGTTGTGCAATATACCACATGTCATGTTCTTGATCTAGAATTTCCCTATAAACTCCTCCTCGGATGTCCATGGATTCATGTCATGCAAGCCATTCCATCCACATACCATCAATGCCTAAAATTCCCATTCAATAGGGTAGAAGTCACCATTCATGTGGATCCCCAACCATTTGAATATTTCCACACATTAGAAGCTTCTTTTCCTCATTCCCACTATTGTCTTGGAGTGGAAATGGGACCGCCACAAACGTCATCATCCCAATCATCTACAACCGCATTAGCCACCACTTCATCCACTCCATCATCCACATCTGATTCCACCCTCACTAAAGTCTAGATCATTGACAAGGGATGTGGTGAATATGAGATACGCATAGCTTTGAACATGGAAACTATGCCACCTGCACTGCACACATATGGTCAACCATCGCAATCTACACCAAAACCATAAGACAAGACCATCACCTTTAATGTTCTGAATTTAGGATCCAACACCTTTCGCTCTCCTAGGTTAAGACAAGATGTGCCAAAAGATGACATAAGCCAATGTATTTATTGTGAGGAACCTGATCCCTCCCCTCCTTTGAAAGAATATTTCCAGGAGAATTATCCATGGCCCTCTAAGTTTGCAAAGAAGTATAATTATCAAGGGGGAGGCCTTGGCATTGAAGAGCAAGGAAGGAAACACCATATTGAGGCCACAATAAAACCAAGAAACTTAGGCTTAGGTCATGACACAAAACAAAAGGGACCTATAGCATCATCTAGTGCCTCTAATAATGTCAGTGAGAGTAATGGTCTCCTTGAAGACATACCAGAGGAGGATTCCATCATACACACATACGACGATGTAGTTCACACGAACCTCTCTTCCATGTTTGACTGCTTACACATCTGCACCATTAGCATATCTCTCAAACATCCTAAACTCATAAATTGGGACCTACATGGTAGTGCACCTATCGATACCTTTCCCATAATGGATTAGTATGTACATCTCATGGGATTGGGGGAAGATGAACAAGGTATGTGTAGGATCATCATGGAAAAAGCAGGCCCTTAAGTGGCAAAAAATTTAGAAAAATTAGAGTTAGGCAACTTGATGTAAAAATTTGAATAAGTTATCTATATTATTTCAAAAATATGTAAGAATAGAATTTGTAGCAAATTGAATGTAGTTTCTAAACATACTAGGATTATTTTTTTAAATCTATTTGGTGAAAATTTGAAATTTCAATGCAATAGTACTTAAATTTCAAGGAAAAAATAAGAAGTTGGTGTTTGTCTGACCACCCTAACCACAATAAAATGATAATATTTTTTTATAATATTTTAGATATAAGTATAAGACTCATGTCTAGATGTGATGCATATTTTTTGTATTTGTTTTCCAAGTAAATAATGAATTATGACTCTTTTATTACAACTTTTAAAAAATATAAAAACTTGTATGCCTAACCATGTTAACTTGGTCAAAACTTCATGAAATTCAATTTTTTTTTTAATCCTATAGTATGTGAAGCATTGAATGTGACACATGTTTCAGATTCAAAATGTGATATCGCTCGAAAAGCTTATGGATTTTTTTCAATTTCCACCTATCAATCAAGACGAATAAGTAATTCAAATAGAAAAAATGAATAATAATTATTTATTAATTAAAAGTAAAGTATAAATTTTATATTGGTGGAAAGTTGAGAATATCCTTTTAAACCCTTTTTTATCATCAATTAAGTTAAAAAAGTCAAGAAATACATACCACACATAGCCATCATATCACCACTTTTTGGCCCATCATGATCCTGCACATACCCAACACCCTAATCGCAAAAGTAAAAAGAAACAAAATAAAAAAGGGTCACTTAGTGAAAACCTCCCTAGGGCACTTCCTGACCTAGAAAAAGTAAAAACAAAGGGTGTATCTAATAGCGAAAACCTCGATGAGGTGCTAGAAGACGGGGATGTTCATCTTCCACTTGTAGGGACTCAACTCTCTAAACAATCATCCATCCTGATAGAGGAAACTCAAGAAATAAATTTGGGAATTGAAGAGGATCCCAAAATCACTTATGTATCCAAGGCACTATCAGAAGAAGAATATTATACCATCACCAAGCTTCTCAAGGAGGGCATCATTAACTTCGCATGGACATATTTAGACATGTCAGGCCTTGATCCTACTTTAGTAGTACATCACCTGGATGTGCGTCCTCATGCCAAACCTATCAAACAAAAGCTTCAGAAAATGCACCCCCAAGCAGCTATACTGGTTAAGAAGGAATTAGAGAAGCTATCAGATGTTGGATTTGTAAGGCCCATTGACTGGGTATGTGCAGGATCATCATGAAAAAAACAAGCCCTTAAGTGGCAAAAAATTTATAAAAATCAAAGTTAGGAAACTTGACATAAAAATTGAATAAGTTATCTATATTATACTAAAAATATGTAAGAATAGAAATCAGAGTAAATTAGTACCGGGAAGTTTCTAAACTACTAGTTTTTTAAATCTATTTGGTGAAAATTTGAAATTTAACTCTGTGTAGTACTGTTCTAAGGAAAATAAGTAAAGTAGTGCTCATCTAACCTGCTACCCCAATTCTAAGGTTGAAAATGTTGGGTTTTTTTATAAGTCTTAGATATAGCCAGAGGAATCATCCATGTGATACATTTTTTAATTTTTTCCAGGCGTAAGTATCAATTAATTATGAGACCCTTATTATTTCAAAATATAAAACCCTCAGAGTATTCAATTACCTTAACTTGGTCAAAACTTCATGAAATTCAATTTTTCTTTTTTTAAACCTATAGTATGTGAAGCATAGAATGTGATGCATGTTTTGGATTCAAAAAATGTGGTACCATTTGAAAGCTATAGATGTTTTTCAATCATCCTATCAATTAGGACTTTAGTCGTAATTCAAATAGAAAATGAATACTAATTATTTATTAAATTCAAAGTAAAGCTTAATTTATATTGGTGGAAAGATGAGAATATCCTTTCAAAATCCTTTTTTTTCATCAATTTTGGGTAAAAAAAAAGTCGTCAGCCACATACCCCACACATACCCATCATATTGCCACTTTTTGGCCCATCATGATCTTGCACATGCCCGACTACTCAAATTGGATCTCAAACATAGTGCCTGTAGCTAAACCAAACGGTGCTATCAAAGTTTGCACAAAATTTCATGACCTCAACAAGGATTTCCCTAAAGATGATGTTCCATTGTTAAACATCAACATGTTGGTTGACCTCACTACTGGCCATGAGATGCTTTCCCTTATGGATGGCTTGTCTGGATACAATCAGATTAGGATAGCGCCTAAAGACTAACATAAAACATCTTTCACTACACCATGGGGCATGTTCTACTATAATGTCATGCCCTTTGGTCTCAAAAATGCAGGGGAAACATATCAGCAAGCAATGATTGTAATCTTCCATTGATCTCATTCATATATTAATGGAAGATTATGTTGATGATCTACTAAGAAAATCAAGAACAAGGGAAGAACACCTTGCAATCCTCAAGAATATTTTTAAGCATTTAGATAGTATAAGCTAAGGCTAATTCTGAAGAAATGTGTCTTTGGGGTCTCATCAAGAAAACTATTGGGTTTCATTATCTCTTGAAGAGGTATAGAAGTTGATCCCACAAAAGTTAAAGAAATTGAGATGGTGTGTGATATTGTAGGTCCCACATCCCCTTAGTATCATGATATCTATACTTATCTTCACAATATCATACACCTTCCAATTATGACATTAGATACAACTAAAGAAAACCCTTCACATCCAACGTGAGTGTCCTGTTATACCATCAGCAGTATACTATATCGACATGGTTGTTGAGGAACCCTCCTTCTGTCTAGAAATGAGATCAATCCATAATACCGTATTAACAAAGGCACATAGGTGCTGGGGCCCTCTCAATGGTATGGCCCCTGCCAAGAGACACCTCTCAGCAAAGGCCAGCCACTAAGCTAGGAACACATGACTCAAGGAGTTCACTGTGCAAAACCTTTGTCGCAAGAGTATGTTGAACCTTCGATACAGCTCACAACATGTGATTTGTAGCCTTCACCACAGGCCCTCTCAATGGACGCACCACTGGCAAGATATATCCCCCATCCTCCAATGGCCATACCTTCATCATCACCGAAACTAATACTTCACCAAGTGGGTGGAAGAAATGCCACTCTCACAAATCACAGGTACTCAAAGTTCCAAGTTTATCCTCTTCCATATTCTCTATAAATATGGAATACCATCAACCATCATTTCTGACAATGGAAATTCTTTCAAGAACCAAGCTATGAAACACCTTTGTGATACCTTCCATATCCAACATCGTTGGTCCATGCCTTATTACCCCTAGGGTAATGGTCAGGCAGAAGGCACCAATAGAACCCTCATGAGAATCCTTAAAAAGGTGGTCAATAGTACTGGTCAACATTGGCACCTTCACATTCATCCCACCCTTTGGGCATATCGCACTTCCATCCGCACCCCTACCAACACCACTCCATATTCTCTTGTCTATGGTGCCAAAGCCATCTTTCTGATTGAGGTAGAAATTCCCTCATTGAGAATCTCTTTGAAGAATCTTATCAATGATGAAGATGCTCGAGTTGTGAGACTCAACCAGCTAGAATTCTTTGATGAAAGATAGATCAAAGCATATGACCACCTTCAAGCCTATCAAAATTTCCTGAAAAGAAGCTAAAACAAGAAGTTATGTCCCCATCAATTCAATGTTGGTGATCTAGTCCTCAAGGAAAATTAGCGCACTCAACAGGACCAAGAAAAGAAGGGAAAAATTGAAGCAAATTGGCTTGGTCCTTATGTCATCACTGCCAAATATGGATCAAGGGCCTATAGACTTGCAATGCCTGAGGGAGAACCCCTAGAGGAGCCTATTAATATTATGCACCTAAAGAGGTTCTACACTTAAATCAGCTGGGGTATCCTCTCTTGCAAAAATATAAAAAAAAAATCAAAAATTATCAAAAATACAAAAAAATGAAAAAATCCAAAAAATCCAAAAAATAGTAAAGAGAAATAATTCATCCTATGGTGAAAACCACCCTTGGTGGTGCCTTGGATAAGTATGTTTGGTGAAAACCTAGTCATAGGAACCATTCATAGAGGGCTTAATCATTATCTACCTTGCGTCCTAGTTACTTCATGCTTCCATCCATCCTAATCCCACATTGTCCGCTCCCACTTGTCATCTCATCGATTGGTATATTTTGGTTGAGCATTGAATGAGCTTCATTTGCTATCAGTTATCCTTAGCTTTTATCCTAATCTGAGCTTATGTCATCGTTCTTGTTGTTTCATCGGTCCTTTGCTCCCATTTAGGTTCCTTTGTTGTGTCGGTCTCCATTTAGTTCCCATCATGTCTCATCTGTCTTTTTGGTCTTTGTCAAACTATGTTGCCCCTATGCATTCACATAGGCAAGGCTAATCAGTTGATCTTCCCCCAAGGCATTTTTTTCATCCCGTTGTGGCCACCCCTCGTGGTCTTCATTATCCCCTTTTCACTCTTATCCCCGGTCTGTCTTTTGTCCTTTTCAACCTATGTTTCCCCTGTGCTTTCATGTAGGAAAAGGATCATTTGATCACCCTCGGGGATTTGTTTTGGTCAATTCTGTCCTCATTTTCCAGTGCTTTTCATCCCTTTTCCACTTTAATCCATAGCTTTTTCTTGAACTATGAGGGCTATGTCTTTTTCATGTGCAAGGGCTAATCTTGATCAGCCTCAGCCCTAGGGTCGCGGGGGTGTGTCATTCCTTTAGCGTCCCACTTCTTGTGCCACGCAATGCCAAGTATGTCCTTATCTATCGGGTTTCCAAAATGTCTTATATCCACTCTGTTTCATGAGATTCAATTAGTTCCAAAATTCTTTTGCATCATTTATTGATCTTAGTCTGAAGATCCATCTTTATGGTCCTGTCAAGTATGCATCCCTCCAAGCCGTGACCCTCATCAAATTCCTCGATCATCCCTCTTGAATTCCCATGGAAAAGGATACTTTGAAATTACCGGGTAAATCTTTGACAGCCACTTCTACTGTCATTTGAGGTCCCAATACAACTCTGCCAAAGTCCCATGATCTGAATCACTGTATATTATGTGTTTTAATCGCCAACCAGGTAAGTACATTTATGGATTTTTTCGGCTTGTTGTTGTCTTCTAGGTGTTGAAAACCCCACATAGGTCACCACATCCCCAAGGTCTGTGTTACATTAGCGACATCCTCCTATGCCTATGGCTATCCCAATACTTGGCTAGGCGACCAAAATCATTACGACTTTGGGGTGTTGGGATAGCCTTCTTGTTTGTTGTGTTTTTTTTTTCATTAGACGCTAATTCACCTTGGTTCACATACCATGGTACTTGGTGTCTTATGCTATAGCAAAAATTAGTGCTCTGAAAATGGAAAATTACATTAGGATTTCATTTCATGATCATTCTCATAGCATTGCATTCATACCTGCCCTCTGACCTATGATTCTAGTTGTGAAAATAAACACCTTTTGTCTCCTGTTCTTCTCAGGATACCTACGATTCTTGACAAGTGTAGTTTCACACCCATCTACCTTCATTGTTATGCAAGTCCTTATTGGAACTTATGCTCATGTTGCATTACATCTCATGTTAGACCATCACACTCATACGTCACACACCTTTATTTTATATAAGTCAAAGATGGAAAAATAAAATTCATTTTCCATCCACATTGCATTTCATTCCACATTATAGGCCCATTGTGTCTCATTTAATGTAAATTCTCATCTCATATTATTTATGTTGATCAAACTAATCATATTTGTTTATTCTAAGAATCTTAGATTCATTGCATTAATTATTCATGTCCATGTTAATCCATAGCATTAACCCATTGCATACATCACCACCTGCATTACAAGTTGTTAGAACCACATCCATAGCATATAAAGTCGTAAATCACATCCTACATCATACACGTTAGTCATCATACATATCATCCATCTCATCCATATAAACATCAACATGCATCATCATAAACATATACATATATCACATCATCATGATCATCCATCATAAAAGCATCAACACATACATATTCATAAATAAAATCATCCATCATAGGAGCATCACATAGTTTCAATAAGGGCAATCGCATATCATATATAAAGATCAAAATATGAATGTCCATCATATAGTTCATAATAATGTTCATCATATAACCAAAATACATATCCAGCACATATGTCATCAAATAAAGTACAAATACAAGGCTCTAGATCAACTTTGATATATGTTGCTTTGTATTGTACATCCATGATGCACCTGTCAAAAACTAGAAACCTGTCACCTATCCTCTGTCATCTCTATTGTGAACTACCCACATCTGACCTCTATGGAGAGTCGGGCACTGTCCCTCTACGCGGAGGGGTCACCTAATAGTCATTGTACCTGCACGTATGTGTCCCTAGTGACTGGGAGGATGCAAGCATCTGAGTCATCTATAAGACATAGTGAGTTTTGTGTTGTGTCAGATTTGGAACTGCTTGCTAATAAGCACACATCTAGAAATTTCCCTCCCTCATATACTCATCTCTCTTCCTAGCCTAATATCTTACTGCATTCTACTCATGTCTATACCTATCTCGATCCCCACAAATGGATCTCCACTCCTGTTCCCATGCATCCTATACCAACATCAGTTGATCTCTCTCTGTGCTCATTCGTGACCCTTGCTCAGTGGCCCTATCCCTCTTAGCCTCCATAGCTTGTATCTATGCCTGCAATCACTGCACCTTTATCCCTGTCTTACCACCCTCACCTTGCGCTACCTAGGACTGAACCTATGATGCATCTCTCTCTGTTGCCTATGCTCGCACCACTACCATCTCTCTCTCCCTCTATAGGGCCTCCACCTATATCTAAATTGCATCTCTCTCCCTTTGTAGGGTCTCCACCTATATCTATGCCACATCCCTCTCCCTTTGAAGGGCCTATACCTATATCTATGTTGCATCCCTTTCACTTTGTAGGGTTTTCACCTGTTCCCGTGCTGCATCCCACTCTGTCCTTATAGCATCCTCCCTCTCTTACATTAGCCCCATGTCTCCCACTGTCTCTTATGCTACCTTAGCTCAGTCACGGAACTCATCTCACTCCTGCCTCAACTCAATCCTCTCCCTTAATAGTCCCTCCACCTGTCTCCTCAAGTCCTCCATGTCCCTCTCTACTTGTGCCATGGTCTTTGATGATATCAAGTTTGTCACTCCCTCCTACCCCTTGACTTGTCAGATGGCCATCGCTAGCTCTAACCTATCTTGCTCCCATCTTGCAACCACCACCTCATCATGCTCTTTCTACATCGCTACTCGCAAGCCATCAATATCGCCTCGTAATCCACTCCTCTCCCTCTCCACCTCCCATAGCTGCGTAGATAAGTGGTCGAATAGAACTCCATAATCCCTTTATGCCTCTCCCTATAATCTGGCTACCTCTACCTATAGCCTACTCACCTCAGCCCCAAGTCTGTGCCCCTCAGCCTCCACAACACAAAGCCTCTGCTCTATCACTCGTAGCCTCACCTCGGCCCCCCTTAACCGAATGGCAGGATCCTCTGCTACTGGTGGTACCATGGCCAATGGGGGAATATCATGGACATCCATACCCATCACCTCCGCCTCTCCCTTCTCTCTCTCATCCATCATCTCCACATCTGCATCATCTCCCCCATCCTCTCCCCTGATCTCCACCCTGGCACTCCTCCATGGTCTCCTCCTCCTCACCCTCTCCTACTGCTCTACACCCCCAACCGCCATCTATCCTCTCTTCTACTGCTCGGCTACTCTGGCTACCTCCTGCCCTCTCCCATCCCCCTACTACCTTGCTATCCCTACCTCCTCTACCTCGATCCTCACTCTATCCCTCCTCTATTGTATCCTCCTCCTCATCCTCTCTAGCTACCCTATGGCCCTGACCTCACCTTGTCCTCTATCCTATTGTCCTATAGCCCCTACATCCTTCTGCTGCCCTAGCTACCTCTTGTCCTCTCCTTTGTTGTCCCCTCCTCCCTCTCCTCTGACCTACCAACTTTTTCTCATCCTCTGATCCAAACCCTAGGTCCCCCACAATCAGCTCCTTTGGAGTAATCTGTGGAGGCAAGTGATGTCTATGCCACCCAGCGTATCGCACGATCACTCTTGCCTCTATCTCTCCCATGATCCTACCCAAGTAGGGCACCAACTGTAATGTCTCCTAGTGTTCTCTAGTAAACCTTGGAAAAATCAGCTCTTCCCATGGCCGCTCTCGTGTGATCCGTCGAAACATGTCTAGACTATGCAAAATATCATGTACAACCCTGAACTATCTAGCCATTTTGTCTGTCCTATGCACCTCCATTATGCGGGGCTCCCTCCCAATTATAAAGCATATGGTGCTGATGTAGCCTCGATGTCTCCCCTCATCACCCCTCCATCTCATAAACTTTCATGTCATATACGGCCTCCACACTATATGCTCCTCTTGCAGGTCATTCGCTATCCTCCTCCATCCATCTAAATCCCCAAGGCCCTCATAGTACAAAACACAGCCCTCCTCCTACCCATACCACCAAGCTACTGGTGTTGTCTCATCCTCTCATTCTACTCTCACCACTCCTAGCCTGGAGACACTAATGTGTTCCCAGACCCATACCTGCAATATCATCACATGTGTCACACCAAGCACCTCTCAGTAACAGATGACCTGCATGTCTCTATAAAGATGTGTTAGTATGCATGTACCCCATGAAAACTGCCCCTCTCTCCCCTCAAAAATGTGTTGAATCACCTCCATAGACCTCAAGCTACAAAATTTCCCACTCCAGTCTAGAAGCAGTAGTCCACTAATCAGCCCACATAAATATAGTGGTAACGGTAGCACCCTCAATGCTAGGCATCGATCCACATCTAGCCTCTGCCTCTGTATCAGCAAGTCATCTCATCCAAATAGCACCCACATGGTGTGATCCAACTCCACCCTCACTAATGTTGTCGCACTCACCAAATGGCCTGCTATGGGCAGCCTCAAAATTTGCCATACGTCCTTCAATGTCACTATCATCTCCCCTGTTGGGAGATGGAAAGTCAACATCTTTAAATTCCACTACTCTATCAACGTTGTCAATAGTGCATCTAATCGTTGAGTATCCTAATAGATGAAGCAATCCTGCCTATGCCAGAGCCTGGTGATCCACTTCGGTCATGGATGCCATTGTCACTGCCAACAACTATGAATGCCTCACGCATGTCCACACTGAGTCAAAAATATGTATCCATAACAACCCCACATGTTAGTCCTCTTGTCTTTTTATCTCTTTTTCTTTTCTCTCTCAACCCCAGTATATTTTTTACTAATTTTTCCTCTCCCCCTCTTCTGGCTCACATTTTTCTCATTTTTTCCCACTTTTTCCTCTTGTCTCCTTTTTCTTTCTCTTTTTAACCCCCTGGGTGATCACCCCTTGGCCTTGGGAGAACCCGCCCTAGCTCAGGGCGAGCTCGTCCAAGCCCGAGGTGAATCTACCCCGACTCGGTGAGCAGACCCGCCCCGAGCTCGAGGCGAGCCCACCCAATCTCAAGGCGGACCTACCCAACTCATGGCAGATCCGCCTCGGCCTGGGGAAAACCTGTCCAGCAAGGGCTGGATCCACCCTAGCCTGGGGCGAACTTGCCCAGCAAGGGGCAGACCTACCCCGGGGACGAGCGAACCTACCCAGGTAAGGTCACCCCCCGGTGGGCGAGGTCATCCGTCTTTGGGTAGGCTCGCCCCTCCATGGGGTGGGGTCACCCACATATGTTTAATCTCATTTTTCCTGTGGGCTTTACCCAACCCAAAGCAAGCCCCCCTTCCCCTTTCATCCCTTTTCCCTTTTTAGGCATTTATTTTCATTTTTTGGGGTGCATTTACCCTCTGGTTGGCCAAATTCACCCCTCCTTTCCCATGCCTCTAACAGGTGGTTTTCACCACCCACTTGACGAAATCAAAAAATTTCTCCTAGCTCATTTTTCTAAACTAGCCCAAAACCAAAACCCATCTTTTTGAAAAAGCATAAACACTAAAAAGTACATAAAAAATGCTTAAAATCACAAAGGAGGTTTTGAATCTAACCTAGCGTTGAACAACGTGCTTGTGGTAAAACCAATGTACCTCATCCCCCCAATGGATGATGTCTGAGTCATAGTCGTCTGGAATCATGTCTCCTCATCTCCTTCCTCTCCTCTTCTCTCTCTCTCTCACTCAATTGTCAGGTGTGCAAATGAGGAGTGGTAATTTCTCAAATTACCTTATATAACTTTTTCCCTCCATTTTTAACCTTTTTAAGTGAAGGGTATTTTTACCCTTTATTTAATCCAACTAATCCTCTAACTTCCCAGGGCTGCCATTTGCAAACTGTGTGTCCATTTGACTCTATTCAAAAGCCAATATTCATGGTTTTTCGAGCTCTATTCAACCGTGTTTTTCATTTTCTCATATCGATAAGTCATCTGCGGCCCCTTTTTCTTCTCCAACTGCTCTCTCGAGGGGGCATACCCTACCATTCTTACCCATTCCTCTATCATGGTCATTCCCTTGCAAGATTGGGGAATCTACCTTCATTTACCTTCGTTTGGGTACCTCACGCAACATCTCCCACACTAGGGCATCATTTTCTAGTCACTTCCTCTACAAATTCTACATTTTCTTTTCTTCGAAACACTGTTATTATAACAATATTTTGAAGAGGGTCAAAATGTAGACATCCAAATTTGACCACTCCCACATGGTCAAACCCATCTACCTTACTTGTCTATTTCATCAATATTAATTAAATGATTTATTTAATTAATATTTCACCTTCTACCTAAGGTTCCTAAAGTATTTAATTTAACAATTAAATACTTTACCTTTCATCTTTCCTCTCTAAATTAAATAAAAATTTGACCTTTTTGAATTAAAGCAATTTTAAATTCTTCTTTTTCTCTCTCATTGTCACATCCTCCATAACCCTCTTCTAATATGGATTAATTTAATTAATCCATGGTTAGGATGTGCACGCCTTAATCAAGATTAATGTCACATCCTCCATATTCTCCCACTTGCTTCTAATCCCTCATTAAGTCTCTTAATCACCTATTTTCACAACCTTAATCTAATCCCCTTGCTACATTTAGCATATCTTTTTGGTCAACCTTCACATTTTCCACATTTGGCCTAGATCCTCTTCCCCATGTGAATTTAAAATTCACTTTTATCCCTCCAAGGATCTCCTCTTCCCCATGTAATCATTGAAAGGTCACATCAGCCACATGGGGTCAAGAACCTTCCATTATAAGGACCTTCTTTTATCCACAAGGTACTTTTTAGCTTCCTTCATAAGAACCTTGTCTTATCCACAAGGTGCTTCTCATATGAATTTAAAATTCATATTTATTCTCCCAACCACCTTATCCATTCCAATCATGTGAATTTAAAATTCACATTTATTTCTCCAACCAATTCTCTCTTCCTGATGGAGATTTTTTAGGAATACTAAAATTCCTCATATGTCACTTTCCTCTCATATGAGAACAAGAAATTTCTTTATGAGGAAATCTTCTCCTCATCTCAAGGTACTTGAAAGTACCTTCACCTCACTTGTACCCTCTCCACCTCACCATGTCCTATTGCCATCTCATTTCCACATGGCAAGATGTGAGGGCTTGTGAGTCCTCAACTCACCATAGCCCTCCATCTTGGCTATGTTGGCTCAATCTTGACCATTGAATTCTCTAGAGAATTCCTCTCTTAAAATGAAAAATTTTCATTCATTCTCACTCATTAGGCATTCATACACTTGCATTCAAGCTCTCAAGCACTTGACACTTTCAAACCTTCATTATTGAACACTTGAAAGCTTCATCCTTTGCATTTTGCATTCACTCATCCAACCACCCACATAGCCCATTTGAATCCTCATCTCACATAGAGCATTTTTTATCCACTTTCATCATATCTTGCCATCAAAAGGAGCACACAAAGAATTGAAGATCAAAGGGCCAACCAAGGAACAAGCTTAAACAAGGTATATTCAGTTTTTTTTATCTTTATTTTGTTTAAGTTTAACGTAGCCCTATCTTGAGGTGTTAGTGTTGTTTTCCTTATTTTTGCATGTTGTTTTGCATCACTTAGAATAGGATAACTTCACTTGTTCGCAATATGTATGATGAAAATATAAATTGAATGAATGAATTAGATTAGTTTTTATGTTATTCCCATTATTTTTTTAGTTTGGTAGCCCTGTGTTTTTTTTGTTTACTTAAAGAATTTTATCCTTAAGATGGTTAATATTATGATTATTTTTAAAAAGTGTGGTTTGTAATGTTTATGTGATTTTGTTTAGGCCTATTTCAAGTAGTGTTACATTTTATGTGTTCACTAAAGAGGAATAAAATTGTGAATATTGTCATCTAGTGTTCTACATCATGCAATAAGATTAAAATGTGTTTCATATAACTATGATAAATAGAGTAATCACATTAGTTTCATAAGGAAAATAAATATTACATTATGGTGAGAATACATATCACTATTATAATTATTATTGTTAATATTTCTTAGTTTGGTGACCATTTATTGATGTTTTTTGCTTAAGGTTATTGCCCATAGGATGATAATATAAAAGTGATTATTTGTCTTTTATGTTTTTTGATTACCCAAATCTTGACCCCATGATAATAAAATCAAGGATCACAATATGTGGTTGGACATATGTAGGCATATTTTTCTTCTATATTTCCTTAATTCAAATTATTTTAAATTATTATGGTGAATATAGATTATATGGACTAATTATGAATGGAACTTAAAAATATTAATGTTAATTTGGTTATCTTTATGTTATTTATGTAGCTTGACAATGTTGGACTTTATGCCCTTGATATAAGTGGAGGGATGACATGTTATATGATTTGAAGGGATTTTCCTTGAACTTTGAAGTGTTGTGATTCTTTTCTATATATCGCTAGTGTTTTCTATATTTTTCTCAAGGAATAATTAAGTAGATTCTCTTGATGGTCCAAGTCTACTTTTACAAACCTTGATATTGGAGGGATCTTTTCTATATTTTCTTAGTAGTTTTTTTTTTGTGCACATGAAATAATTGAGTAGATTCTCATGATAGTATGAGTGTATTTTTTCTAATTATTATATTTTATTATTTTTGGGGGTATTTAAGTATATGTTTTACGAGTAAGAATTAAAAAAATAGCCATTAAGACTACATATACTACATGCAGCTATCAATTGAAAATACTAAGAGTTATCAAATGAAGTGCATAAAAGGATTTTAAAAAGATATTTACTATTCTTGAAAGAACAATACTTAGTTGACACTAATAACCCTCTTAGGTAAAATAGCCAAAAACTATAAATCATGTGAGAATTCAAAATAGTTGCATCCATTGTTCTACATAAGATAACTTTCAAAATTTGAATAAAATTAAAGGATCTTGATCGTTA
This sequence comes from Sequoia sempervirens, assembly GCA_007258455.2. Taxonomy (NCBI): domain Eukaryota; kingdom Viridiplantae; phylum Streptophyta; class Pinopsida; order Cupressales; family Cupressaceae; genus Sequoia; species Sequoia sempervirens. The sequence goes on along the minus strand of VDFB02086661.1, from coordinate 40,130 downwards.
AATTTTTCGAGGAATAAAAACAAGAAGTAGATAATGTTAAAGTAAAGTGAAAACCATGATCGCAAATTATTATTATCCTTAATGTTGAAGATCATGATTGAGATAAAAGAAAAAAAAAATCAAAAGTAGATTTCAACTATCTCAAAATATGTCAAAACATATATAGTTTAGTTATTGTATTGAAATGATTTCATATTTTTAAGAATTTCTAATTTGAGCATCCATTGGATCTAATTACCTAGTTTATCTTATAAGAAGGTTAAGGAATTATCTTGAATAATTGAGGGGACATGTGGAGTCTCTAGTGAAACCAAAAGGTCTTGATAGTAGAACAATCCAACAAGTTTACACTATGTAAATATATTAAAGTGTTTCTCTTTAATATTCTATTTCATGCAACAAACAACAATTATTCTTATGTTGTTTTAATTTCTAAATTATTAATTGAATCATCAACTAATTTGTTTTATTGAAATTAAAAAATAATTTTCTAATAACACATATTTTTTATTTTTTTAAATATTAATACACTTATAACATACAAATTTATTTTCGCAATACAATTGAGACCTTTATTCTATTAATGAATAGTATATGATTACAAACATTTAGAGCTCAATATTTTTTCTCAATATAGAGCTATATATATAGGTATCGACCATTATATTTGAAAATGCTTCCATGGCAAAAAAATATTTTGCAAGGTTGCAGGGTACAGAATACCGTTACCTATTAATTTCAAGATATATCTTTTCTCAAAAAATTTGCGGTCCCTTCTTATCATATGTGGTCGCTTTTTAACTACCTTCCGGAAAAATGCATTTACCCAAAAGGGTTCAAAGAATAGTTCAGGAGTCGGTAGAAAAAGAATTGTTTTATTTTCTCTCGTGGCTAAGCTTAGGTCTATACTTTGTTAGCTGTAAATCTTGCCCATTACAGCAAACCAAACTAGAAGATATCTATTAAGAAAGTAGCAACAATTCATTACATGCGATATTGCTGAACCCTCCGCTTTCCATCAGCTATTTAAGCTCACTAAACCCTGGAGGAACTATGGCCTGCACAACAGAAAAACAAATGATAAGTATTAACAAACTTCAAAATTTATAATATGATAACATTAAAATTATAATACATCTCAAAAGGATGAGATTTTGAACATAGAGGAGCTTCTCGGTGGAAGGAAATTTCTGGATTAAAATTGTCATGCAACCGGCGCATTTAAATTTTGTTCATGAACTTTCCTGCCAAAGAATTTATTTCCTATCTGTTCTACACAGTTTGTTTTCAGAAGGTATATTTGCAATTTTTTTATAAACTTATGTTGACTCACAAAGGTGACCCTAAAATGTAAAAATAATCTCCAATATATACACAGAAAAAAAATCTGAGTTCTTTTCCAAAATGATGTGTATTTAAGCAGAGAATGAAGCATAAAATTTAATGGATCCGAAGTGAAACCGCTAATATATTGTCTTTTTTAACTAGTAATGCAGCAAAATTTCAACTGGAATGGAATGCGAGAAGAATTCTGACCATGTAGACAAATGGATCGGATCTTCCTCCAGCTCCAAAGCGTTTAACCCGGTTTTGCTTCACAAGTCTGCAATAACAAATTCAGAAATGCCTATTTTACTTCATTCCTTTTCCCAGATTAAGTTTATCGCATAAAGCATCAGCATAAACAAATACTTCATTAACGGGATTAATAATCATCAGGCTTACAGTCTGAGAGCCTTGCTGGTGTCAGGAGTGTTGCCAAAAATTTCTCGAATACGCGTCTCAGAAGAAGAGTTTTGATCGACAAGAAACTTCCTAATAGCAATGGAACGAAGCTCAAGCCGCGTGCTCTTGTTTGGAATCGCTTTACGTCGATTCCTTTCCTTTCTTTTCAGTTGAGGCTTCTTCTTTCGGGAAGAGAGATTATTCTGGCTGCTCGTGCGAGAGATAAGCGATGAGGAAGGAATTCCTGTAGAAGCCATGTCGATGGTGCCATCTCCTGGAGATCCGTCTTCAGAATTGAAAGGCGAGCTAACGGTCGTTGGAGTCTGCATCGAGATCCAACCTACACAGTTCGTTTTGTTATTCTTAAAGCTCCTGGTTGAACGGATTTTCTTCGCAGTCTGCACATGAGAGGAAATCAAAATTTCAATATAAATTGCAATAACGACCAGCTAAATGCGTTGGTTAAATAAAAGCTCCGAATTTCTGGAAACTTGCAATTGGCTATCTACTGAGTGAATAAAGGCTCGAATAAGAGCTCTAAATTTGTTACTTATTCAAATTTTTGGAGCAATGGACTCAAATTGTAGCAGTTCATTTCCTAATATTGAGCTTTAACACAGTTTAGGCTGCAAATGATGTTCAGCAAATGCATTAATATTTAAATTACAGCTGAGAATTCTTTAATTGAATTTCTGTATGTGCTTGAATTGCAATACTTATTCTCAAGAAGCAAATGAGCATTAGCTATGTGCAGTGATGTTTAAATCTCGAAGTTCAAAAATTCCTAAAAATTGAAGTAATTCATCTAAAGGACTGAAGTTTTAAACACCTTTTCACTGTTCATGGAGATCTACTAAGCACGTAAATATTTAGAATTTGGCTTCAAAATTATGAATTATTTAACACTTTCTAAGCATTGCACTTCATTTGCATCAATTCATCTCAAGAAACAAAGTTATAGTACAAATTACAATATACATGCGAGAAATGCGAACTAATCTAAAAGATAACAAATCTCCAAAGCACGTCTGGTTACCGAGTAATTCCAAGCCTAGAAACTGAACTTTCATAACAAAACAATGAAGCAACAAATTATGTAAGAAGCTTTAAGATTTTTTGATAAAAATTGAAAGCTAACATGCATTTAACGCCAACTAATTTAAAGGAGCTTAAGGATTTGTGATAAAAGTTGAAAGCTAACATACCTTTAACGCGTACGAATTTAAAGTACTAAATTCGCACAAGGCAGGAGTAGAGCAAGCAACTGTGGCTAAATGAGCGAGCCTTTCAGCCTTCGGTTGAGTCTTATGGCTTCCAAATGTTGAATTCCTCGCAAAGCTTGTTAAGCAAGACGATTCTTCGGCAGAAGAATCACTTATACGCCTATCGTACAAATTTCTGGAAAATATTTCCACCCCGCAAGAAGCCTCAGAATAACTGTAAAATAAAATTAAATTTAACTTACTTTATTGAAATACACAAAATTCAGTTTAAATTTCAACGAGAGCTGTATCAAAATTCACTTGGCAACAGTTTCTGCACTATTTTGTACAAAGCAAACATCAAAGAATAAGTGCAAATGAAATTCACAAAGTTCAAAAAACACTGTAAATGCTTTGTTCCATAAGCTGTGGAATAACAAAGAAGCTATAAAGATTCTGAAATTCATGGTAAATATCTTGGTACGGATGCTTGCCTAGTATTAGAGGGTGAAGAGAAGAAATAATCTGAGGGAAAACAGGAAGAAGATTCAGAAGTATGTGAGGCAGTCCATTGAAGAAATTCAGCAGCAGCAGTTAAAGCAAAAAGACCTCTCAAAGGCTCTGTCTGTGCTAATTTATTTCTGGTTTCTTCCATTCTTTATTATTTCCCGGACGAATTTTCGGACCAAAAAAATAGGCGGGCATTCTCATGGGCGGGGTGAAGTTTCATTTAAAATTTTGGCTTCGAACGATCTCAAATTTGCTAGTCAAATGACGCGAAAAATTTTCCGTCTATAGTTTCCAGTCCGTCAACTCGTAGAAGCGACGGACCGTCTGTTAGTAGGATGTTCTAATACCGTCAGTAAACATATACACGTATGTCTGTCTACCATGCCCCCTAGAACCTTTCGTCTTGTTTAAATGGTTAGTGCAGCGCTTTGTCTTTCGTTTCTGTTATATTTAACTGCCACACATTAAAGCAGCTCGCAAGTCATATAAGGGGGTAAATATTTACCCGACCAAACACATGGTAGTTGCAATTTCATCTCCCCTCTAGATAGTGGGGGGCACAATGAACAAGAGTAATCGAAGTGGTTATGGAAAGAAAGGAAAGTTCTTTTTTTTTAAAGCTTATGGCTTGTGATCTAGTTTATAGAATATGGGACATATACTTGTGTTGTACTTTCGTTATTTAGGAGGTATTTAAATTTGTTTCAATATGAAGTGTACATATTGTATTCATACATGATTCAATTTATGGCCTCTTTTTCAAGAGCAACAATAAATAAGGAGGATTTTCATTTATATTAAAGAGAAAAGAAATTCTTGATTAGGATTGCCCTTTACTTTCTCTTTTTGCTTGACCATAGAAATTATCTAATTATCTTTGTGAATCAATGACATGAACTTAGGCAGTTGAGATATTGTACTTGAGGTGAGTGAAGTTGATAAAACTACAAGAAGGTAGATTTGTCTTCTTTTTTTGTAATGATGAAAATTATATACACACCTTTTTTTCTTATGTTTTGGGTTCATGATGATTAGGTTGTCTTGTATGCATTAACTAGTGTGTAAGATGACATATTCTACATGGAGGTTAGCACTTGTAACTTTATTTTTAGTATGTCCCCACCATCACTAATGTCTAGGATCTAAATTCGATCTACAGATTTAGCCGTTCATCACCTTAGTTCATATATGTGGGTGGGGAATTTATCTACATCATGTGTCGTCATAGACTTGAACCCTAAACCTTCAAGTTTGAATTTCTTAATTTAGGCCCATTTTATCCACTTACTAGCCATTATGCTAACTAAATGTAATTTATTTCAAATTGCATGCTAGGGTGGTATGTTTAAATATTAACCCAACATGATTTAGAAAATTCATCTAGGATTGGGAGAAGAATCTGTAAAGCACATTAGAATTTGACTATAAATAAATAAAAATTCCATTATATCAATATTGCATCGTCATGTTAGGAGAAAATTGTATGCTTTCTTATTGTTGTTGGCTCTAGTTCAACATCATCATTGAATTGATCTATCTAGGTGTATGAGTGGGGTCAGTGCAGGATCATGGGGGTCCAAACTAGGCCCTTAAGTAGCAATGAAAATTCAGAAAAATAGAGTTGGGCAACTTGACATAAAAAATTGAATAAGTTATTAACATAATTTGAAAGATATGTAAGAACATAATTTGTAGTCAATTGAATGTAGTTTCTAAGATACTATTCATTTTCTAAAAAAAAAAAAGTAAATCTATTTGGTGAAAATTTAAAATTTCAATGCAGTAGTACTAAATTTATAAAAGGGTGTATGTCTAACCAACTTAAGTACAAGAAAAAAATAATATTTTGTTTTTAAACTTTCAATATAAGTAGAGGAAGCATGCCTAGATGTGCCACATTTTTTTTGTAGCTTTTTTCCAAGTAAATAATTAGCTATGAATTTTTATTAAAACTTTTTTAAAATATTAAAACTTGTTTGTTTGACAACCATAACTTGATCAAAAATTTATGAAATTCATTTTATTTTTATCCTATAGTATGGGAAGCATAGAATGTGTCACATCTTTCGGATTCAAAAAATGTGAAATCGTTTAACAATTATAGATGTTTTTCAATCAGTCTATCAATGAGGACTTTAATCTAAATGTATGTAGAAAATTAATAATAATTATCTATTTAATTCCAAATAAGGCATATCTTATATTTTTAAAAAGATGACAATTTTCTCAATAAACCTTTTCGTTTCATTAAATTTTGGATAAAAAAAAGTTGCTAGCCACTCTTTTGTCATATTGCCATTTTTTGGACCCCCGTGATCTTGCACTCACCCAATGGGAGAAATATGACCCACACAATTAGTATATTTTTCCAAAGATATTTATAAACAACACCTATTCCTTATTCGATTCAAAACATTTTTAGAGGTGAAAAAGTTCCAATTAACATAATTATATCAAATCATATATTTGAATCATGAATTTAGTTATATGCCTCAAGTTTGCACTTATGGAATTGAACCATCAATTTTCAAGTCAGTAATGATCATCTCAAAGATTCCAAAATTATGAATAATATTGAGGATGACAAGCTACAAATATGTAAATGCTCTACAATGATTCTATATAAAATTAGATTATTTTTAGGTGTTGATGAGTCCAATAATTTCCCTCATTTCCCTATTTTTAATTTCATATCTCTCATTACATTTTTTATATTTCCAAAACATTATCTAGACTTTCAGTTTATCCTAAGTACTAAGGCATTAAGGTTGGTTTTCATTATATCGTTGAATGATTGTGTGCATTTATGAATGTCTATAAAATGTGATGTTGTTTTATGTTAATTATGGTCATTTATGATGTAGAAATGATTTTTAGAAAAACTAACTCATGTGTAACAAAGGAGCAGCCACCCACAACAAAGGTTGTTTGTCAACCCATAGCCAAAGGAATGAGCACCAACAACAAAAGGTGGAGTCGCCCATAACTAAAGGAGGAAGTGGTTGAATACTTTAGAAATGGTTTATCTATCAATCATTCTCTTTTTCACTAGTGTTGTTGCCAACATTAAAAACAATCATGGAGATAAGAATATATTTATGATAACAATAAATAATGGTTCATAAATGTGAATTATGCCCTCTTTTGCATGTTTTCATTTATATATTATGTCTTATTTATAATACAGAGTTCTAACAAGATTATGACACTCACACCTCTAAATGATTCATTTCATATTTTTCTTAGGATAGGAATAAGTCATATCCCTATGTTTGTGGATGAGTTCACTCTTGTTAATAATTTTTTTAGAGCACAAAATAGTTAGACTATTTGAATCTTGTATATATAGCAGATCTTGTATGAGTCAAAGATATAGTGGTAGTAGATTTTGATATTAGTAATTTTGTTTTAATACTTTGTTATCACTTGTGAGTTATCATTTCAAAATGCAATAAAGAAAAGGTATTTAGTCAATTAGATAATTTTTTGAGTTGAGATTTGAATAAGATATTGTGAGATTATAACCACTCAAGCAAGGGCCACTTGAGGTAACTATAGTACTCTTCATAGCTTAGATTATTTGTTAATGTTAGAATAAATTGTTAAAGTTGTGTTACTTGATTTGAATTAATTTGATACATAGTAATCATTTGTTTATCAACAGTTACTTAATAATAGTTGCATCCAAGTAGTTGCAGCACAGTTGATTTTTTTAGTCATTGTCCCCATAGGAGTATCTACCCGTAGTAATTATTACTCAATCAAGTTTGTTTTCATTTAATTCTTCTATACACAATCACTAGGACAACTTAGAATCCTTGACTATACATTTAGTGCCATCATCATCCAAGAGATTATGATTCTCTGGTTGATAAATTAAATATAACACGTTTAAGTCAATAAGTTGCTTGATAAGGGATCTTTTGGTCAGTTGATTCAAATCTATGCCCCTTCTACATCAATTTATAAGACATAGATGGAGTTATACAAGTGCTCCAATTCAAGTGTTACTAGCATGCTTCTTTCATAAATATGAATATTTTTTCTTGATATTTGATGAAAATAAATGAATACAATTCAATTCCTTTAAATACAATGATATACTAATAAATTATGCAAACATGTGTTACATTCACTTAGTTGAGAAAAGGATGGGTAGAATCCAACCAAAATTTAAATTTTGAATTTTAGCAAAATAAGGATTAGATATGTGGGTGTGAGATCAATCGCACGCCTATAGGAATAACCTGGAACAAAAGGGTATTAGAATCAAGGTGGCAATGGAATATATCAGATGGTATAATAATGAGCATAATAAATTAGAGATATATGAAAATATATGTAAACATGGATAAGATATGTATAAATATGTGAAATTGAGTGAATAATGATATAGAATAATTATCCTAACTATATTAAAATATATAATTTATCAATATATAACTTCATTAAATCAGTTTCTTAAATAGACACAAACCTAAACAAAAATTGGCATGACATGAATACATAAATTTCATTATTATACTATTATAAATAGTATTAAGTTTAATAAGAACAATTTAAAAATACATAAAACTATGGTTATGATTTAAATGGGTTTCTAAAAGTAAGTTATATTCGTTAAAGGGGGAATATAGAATTAATAGAGAAAATCTATTACAGTTTTTTAATTTACTTTAACCCTAATTACAAATATTAAATAGAATAATAAAATTAAATAAGAAAACTATTGTCAATACTTCATATAGAAAAGCATTCAATTAGAATAATTAAGCAATAAAAAAGAGGCAATGAAATAATGAGAAAATAAATAAATAGCATTTCAAAAATTTAGATAGAAACTAAAATAATTGGATATCCCATACTTGAATATCAATAGAATATGAATTATTGAGAGATGTTTATACTTGTATATTTCCTCCATAACATAGAAACTAGCAATCACACCTTGGTGTGCAATAGAAACGCCAAAGACGTGTGGAAGGTCAAGTAGGAAAAAATGGTGTATTTTATGCATACATTTTTGCAATACATGAGGTCAATTGGTACATCATTTACATGACTAAAATAGAACCTTTAAACTGGGAAGATAATTAAGCTCCATTACCAATAAGCTCATGTTATTTCTACAATAGGGAGAGATAGAGGGAGAGGGAGGGATAGGCATAAAAAGAGGGATAGATAGAGGAGGTAAGAGTGAGAGAGACAAAGAGAGGGTTAAGGAGATAGAGATAAGGGATAAATATAAAGAGAAAGATAGAGATGGAGATGGAGATGGAGGAGAGGGATATGGAGAGGAGAGGGAGAAATAGAGAGAGAGGGGGGGGAGAGGGATAAAAAAATATGGAAGAGATATATAGAGAGAGAGGGAGAGAGAAAGAGAGAGAAATATAGATATATGAAGTGATATATTCTAGGGAGAGAGAGGGAGAGATATAGGGGTAGAGAGAGATGGAAAGATAATGAGATATAGATAGAGGGACAGATGGAAGAATAAATATGAAGAGATAGAGATAGAGGGATAGATGAAAGAAGAAATATGGAGAGATAGAGATAGAGAGGAAAAGAGATATAGGTATAGAGGTCTAGGAGTTGGAGACAGAGAGAAAAGGATGGATAGAGAGAGAGATGTCTAGAGATAGAGCGGGGAGGAAGATATAGGTAAATATGAAGATAGAGGGAGAGAGGAAGAGGGAGAGAAATAGATGGAGAGCTAGAGGGAGAGGGAAAGATATAGATAGAGAGAGATAGGGATATAGTGTAGCATCATAAATTTTCACCTTTGACAATTTCACACTAGGTTTAGCTCCCCCTTATGTGCATGGACCTAATTGTGCCTATAATTTGCCCATTTTATGGTCATTTTCAAAAAATCAAGATAAAATGAGAATTAATATTAAATATTTATTTAAAAAATCAAAATCCCCAAAATAGTTCTAGTCTAAGGCACCCACGCCCTTGAACAACCTATTTTGTCCCAATTTTAAATATGTTATTGTCGATATTTTTATATTTATAAATTTAAATTTATTTGTTTGTTTTTCATAATTTATTTTATGGGAAACCAATGAATACATATAAATACAAGTATTTTTCACCATTTCACATCTAATGAAAGTATTGAGTTAATTGAGCATCCTAAAAGAAGTAAAAAGTAGAATAAGCATCATTATTACTGTAGACACCCAAATTTGATCACTCCCATATGATCAAATTTACCTTTTTATTCATCCATTCTATCAATATTAATTTATTTAATTAATATTAAACTTCCCACATAAGGTTCTTAAAGTATTTAATTTAACAATTAAACACTTTATCTTGTACCTTTTTCCTATCTAAATTAAATAAATACATCAATTTATTTAATTTAGTCATTTTAATCTTTTTGAATTAAAATCAATTTAAAATTCTTATTTTCCCTCTCCTTGTCACATCCTCCATAATCCATCTCTAATTTGGATTAATTTAATTAATTCATGATTAGGATGTGCATCCTCTTAATCAAGGATTAATGTCACATCCTCCTACATTTTCCACTTGTCTCTAATCTTCCATTAATTATCATAATCAAGTATTTGCACAGCTTTAATCAAATTCATTAACCACTTTTAGCACCACTTTTTAGTCAACCTTTTCATTTTCCTTTCTTGGCATTGACCCTCTTTCCTATGTGAATTTTTAATTCACTTTTATTCATCCTAGGTCTCTCTCCTCCCCATGTGAATTTTTAATTCACATTTTATCCTTCCAAGGCTTCTAGAATATTTGACTTGTCACCTCATGCACATGTGACCAATTCCCACCTTTTTGGAGACTCTCTCTTATCCATTAGATTCTCCTAGGAATGTGAATTTTTAATTCATATTTATTTTTCCAACCACTTTCTCTTTTCCCATGGAGATTTTTGAGGAATTCCAAAATTCTTCAAATGCCATATTCATTCTCACTTAGGGACAAGAAGTTCATTTTTGAGGAAATCTTCTCACTCCCCAAGGTACTTGGAAGGTACTTGCCCTTCCTCCACATCATGTACCACCCTTCCACATCACCTACACATCCTCTCACCCTTAGCCACTTCACATTCCACATGTCAAGATGTGAGGGCTTGTGAGTCCTCAACTCACCCTATCCCTTCATCTTGGCCTTGTCAGATAAATATCAACTGTTGAATTCTCTAGAGAATTCAAATTCTCCTATAAATACCCCCTCCTCTAAGGAATTTACAACACTTAGTCATTTTGCAACTAAATGTTGTCATTTTGTGCACTCATCTAGCCATCCATTTTATCTATTTGTATTTGCATCCAACCATAAAGTTAAGTCTTTCATTTAGCCACATCAAAAGCCATCCAAGGAGCATACAAAGAAATCCAAAATCAAGGGCCAACCAAGGAGTTTCAGCTACAAAGAGAAGGTATAACCATTTGTCATCATCTTTCACTTTTCTTCTTTGCATTAACAAATTTCTTAGGCTAATCTTGAGGTGTTTCTTTATGTTTTTCCATTGCATTTTAGTTGTTTAGAATAGGTAAAACATTTGGATATCACATTTCTGGCACGCTCGGTGGGACCCACAAGCGGGTTCCTCAATTTCACGTTTGTTGTTATTGAGTTGTTTGCAGGAATACATCACAAAAGGGCGACTGTGCCCTCCTGGTGACTACAGAAGGGCGAATGTTCCCTCCTGGTAACTACAGAAAGGTGATTATGCCCTCTGTTTCACTACAGAAGGGCGACTACGCCCTTATCTAGATTTTTAGCTTACTATCTTTTCTACAGAAGAGCGACTACGCCCCTTGGTTGAACTTTATGTGCTAACATTTTACTACAGAAGGGAGACTATGCCCCTTGGTTGAACTTTCTATGCTAACAATTTTCTACAAAAGGGCGACTACACCCCTTGGTTGAACTTTTTGTGCTAACACTTTTCTACAGAAGGGTGACTACGTCCCTTGGTTGAACTTTTTGTGCTAACACTTTTCTGCAGAAGGGCGACTACACCCCTTGGTTGAATTTTATGTGCTAACATTTTACTGCAGAAGGGTGACTACGCCCTCCTAGTCACTGCAGAAGGGCGACTGTGCTCTCCTGTCAGCACTGCAGAGGGGCAAATACTCCCCAAAATAGCACATTTTGAAAGGTAAAATGGCCATTTTAGTTTCATTTTTACTCTCATTTTTTGTTGTTTTCATGTACTAACCCCCTAACATTGTTTCTTGCAAGGATATTTATGTTTTTGCTAACATTTTGCGGCATATTCTTGTGAAATTGACGAAGAACACAGGATGAAACAACTAACATTTGCTTGCAGGGCCAACCAAGGAGTTTCAGTTGCAAAGAGAAGGTATAACCATTTGTCATCATCTTTCACTTTTCTTCTTTGCATTAACAAATTTCTTAGGCTAATCTTGAGGTGTTTCTTTGTGTTTTTCCATTGCATTTTAGTTGTTTAGAATAGGTAAAACATTTGGATATCACAATTACAACATAATTTCAGTCAAGCTTCATGTTAGAAATGCATCAAGTTCATGAGCAATATTATTCATTTTTTATGAACATTTGTTTTGTGAGTACTAACACTTGTAGGATTAACCATCAACAAGCTAATACTCCTTCCATGAGATGTTCCCATGACTTCAATCCATCAGTGAGATCACATTCGAATTGGTAAGTTACAACACTTGTCAATTTATCACTTATTTTTTATCCATTTTCCTCTGCTTGGTCAAGGGTAAAAACTCTTTACACAATCATAATCATTATGGAGGTGGAAACAAAAAAAGTAGGTTTTGACTTAGGTAAGCCCCTATATGGAACAACCCTTTCTCCTTTTTCTTGTGTGCAGGTGGTAGATCTGAAGAAACTTTGGCAAAAGATTCGAGGCCTAATTACAAGATCAAGAATTCGTGTATCCTCTTTCAAAGATTTAGGGCAAGGAGAACAATTTATCAATTGACAAGGCTCTAAAGCTAAAACTAGGAAGAAAGAACCTACAAACAATCACTTACTAAGAATTGCTTAGAGATATTGAAAAGTAGCAAATTTCCCAATCTAGGGCATCCATGCCCCTAACCAGCCTATTTCAATCTAGATTTGAATGTTGGGTTTTACTATCTTTGCACTCTACTTCTCTTCCATTTGTTTTGTATTTTAGTTATGCAATTTTCTATATTTCCATTAGTTTGTTGTAGATCCATAGTTTACTTAGTTTTACATTTGCACAATCAAATTAGCTTAATTCCTAATCAATCAAATCAACCCACAAACCATTAAGAGGACCAAAGCCCTAATCTACCATTATGGCTCTTCTATTGAGGATGGTAGCCAAGTGGTAGATTATGTGATCATTTTTTGTTCCTCTAATATAATATTGAGAAAGGTGTGATTTAGACCCTAGATCCCTTTTCCCACATCACATTTTAGTGAACCCAACATGAATTAGATCCCTTGTCCATAAATCTAAGTGCAATCTTAGATTGTTGTCATTAGTCAAACTGCATGCACATTTTAGGAAAAAACATTAAAAAGTGAAAATTTTCATATTGTTTGTCATTTCAAAAAGTGTTAATTTTTTACATTTTCAAGATAAATTCAATTAGTTACAACATCCTAAATTATGGAAATTTTATCATTTAGATATATTGCATTGTTCTAAAAATATAAAATTTTATGCATGTGTGTGCTTCACCTAGAGAAATTAGGTTTTGGGGTGATTCCAAATTTTTTTTTGATTTCAAAGTTCAACCTACACAACGTTGGATCCTCAAACAATGTAGTTTATTATTAATATTTAGTGTTGCCACAATAGTGGTTTACAATTTTTGGGAGATCCTAATTTTTGCTAAAATCACATATTTTTAGAAAATATAATGATTTACACCTTGAAATGTTCCATTTAAAGGATTCCAATTCAAGAGGGTTTGATCAAACCACCTTATACCAAGCCCCCTTTGATAGAACCCCGCTAGTTTTAAACCATGCCTATAACAGAGTCTCCTTTACACCTATCAAAATGTTGATAAAAAACCACTTTTGATTTACCTTTTGTGGGATCAAATGAATTCATTTAAAATTTATTTTTTTGTAAGTATGTAGTCCTTATTATAATCTTCCAAAAAAGTATAATTTTAATTAAATTAAATTTGATTATTATATTTACTTTTTTATTTCTTGTGAATGTAGGTTTTTCACTGAAAATCAAGCTCTTTGTTCTTCACATGTGAAAAAATAGCAGATTATAAAAATAAAAATTGAAAAATATGAGTACACCATATATTGAAGTCCTTAATCCAACAAAAAAAATAAAAATTGAATTTCGATACATACAAAAAAAGTTACGCGTTATATGGTCGTGCTATGTCTGAATTGTAATTGGTTTGACTTCGAAACTTGATTAAAGAAAAAATATTCAATAAAAAACTATCTAACCAAGTGGAAGCACTAGATATCAAAGTTAAAAATCTAAATTCTAAAGAATTAGAATTTAATACTTCATGGAAAAAAATTTATGCGTTGTACGGTGAGTGTCACTTTTTTAAAATGCTATTTTTTGAAAAAAACTAGTTTTCGAGGGAGATAGAAAAAGAAGTGCAATATAATTCCAAAAATTTGGAAAAAAAAATATTTAGAATCTACAGATAAAATGTCACAAAACTCTAGTTTTCATCATCTTCAAATTCCTCACAGTTTAGCCGTTATAGGTGCCCAAAAGTGAAGATTTAGTTGAAAACATTTGTATCAGTGTGTAGTTTGGCCAAAATTTGTAAACCACTATTGTGGGATCACGAACGTTAGAATTTTAAAAATTATTAAAAATTTGCACCTCTATTCTAGGGCACCCATGCCCTTATCCAGCTAGTTCTTGTCCAAATTTTAGTCACATTTATAACTCTATGATCCCTACCTAGATCTATCTTATATTTCTAAAATTTTTTTCAATTTCTATCTCTTTAATCTATTTCTCTTTTTATCCTAAATTTTAAGCCTATCGTACACAAGATTTACCTACAAGTTATAATCCACCTTACATACATTCCATTCCACAACTCTACCAAGAATCTACAAAGCCTATCATACCTTCACTTGACATGTTTTATTCCTCTCATGAAGAGATCCTTTATAATTCATCCCTTGACCATTACGATTACATACAAATGATTCCACTAGAACCCAGGTTGATCCATCTTCCTAATCCCACACATGACACTTTTAAATTTCAAAATAGACACTCACCCCATTTGAACCAAGCTAGTAATACATCTCTTGATTGAGAGACACACTATGGGCATGGTTTCTAGATCCTATCTAAACAAATGGGTAAGTGCACCAATCTGTGACACAATTTAGGTGCCAAATTGGAAAAATTGGCAAAAAAAAAGGCCAAAATTGGCCATTTGGCACATGCCAAATGACTTGAAGTCATTTGGTGTGCGCAAAATTTGGTGCTCGCCAAATTTGGCATGCGCCAAATGCAAAAGTTGAATAAAATCAAAAAATGCATTTGAAACCCTCATTTCACTTCAACCCACGGCTTGGCTTGGAGGATTTGAGGTCTAGAACTTGCGCTCGCCAAATATCATCCATTATTTGCATCCTTAGCTTGCTATTTTTCACAAGGATGCCACCAACACGTCAGAGACGTTGAAGATTGCGAAGAGGTATGTATTTTTATTCTATTTATTTCAAATTTGATTTAGAATGCAAATTGAAATAGGTTTTTATAATAAAATTTTGTTCTAGTTCTCAGGGAATGAATCTCCACCTTCAAACATTGAGAATTCACATTCACCCCCTCAGGAAGAGCCTCCTATGCAAGAACAACCTAAAACCCCTCCATCAATTCATAGGCATCCTCAAGGAATACAAGAAAGTATTCTAAATCAAATTGAAAACAATAAAAGAGACATTGAACAATTAATTGAAAGATTAACTGAGCATGTCGAAACCCACTCTTATAGGAGCGGGATTGTTGAATCATTGAAGTCAATTTTATCTCATGTAGGATAAATGAGCAAGAAAATAATTTTTTGGTTAAATAAGAGGCATGAGATGAGACAATATTATGCTAGTGGTTAGTCATATGCAAATGTTAAAAAACAAAATATTAGCAAAGCTGACTTGTGTGCCCTATTTACAGACCTGAAAACCAATGCACCTTTGTCTCATACATGCAAGAGGTTCCCCATCCATTGGTGCCACCATGAGTTAATTAAAAATAAATTTTGGGAGTGGTGGTCGATGGTATTTGACCAACCTCCATGTAATAACCATGAGGTACCACAATACTTTTTGAGGAAACTCTATTGTGAGTTTATCCTCAATAAGATGCCAAATTATTTTGACATCTTAGACTTTCAAGGTAGAGGTGGGGGCTCCACACATGATAGACCTACTACATGACGTAATCCATAGTTGGCACCAAGACCCTTGGCTAGACCCATGGTGGAGCATGTCATCATTCCTTCCATTGTTAAGGATAGTGTAGAGGAAAACATGCTAGAGTCGATTAGATCATTCACCCAGACCATTTACAGTGTGTGAGGTCTCTAGTAGAGCCTGGTGTGGAGGAGATGTGTAGGCCCCGAGCTCCACCCCACCATTGTGGCGCTTGTGGTGCATTTTGCACGTACGATTATCAGAGTGCTTAGGATGCTGCTACACAGCCTACATCAGTTGCAGAGGTGATGAATTTCACAAATGATTTGTTGAATGATACATTCAGCATTGACACTCAGGTAAAATTCAGCAAGTTCATTTAATGTTGTTTATTAAATTATATTTTGAAATTTAATAATAAGTCAATTAGTAGAATTTTGATATGATGAAATTTCAGGGTTAGAGTGTTCATGAGACGTGCCTCATTCCTACAAACCCTTATATGTTCTCGACGTTGAGTCCACAAGTATGCAACTAGTATTAAAGAAATTATTATTGCATTTGAACAATTGAATGTTATATTTGAATGTTTGTCTCATAACATGCTTTGTATTTCAAATAGTTTCATGGTGGACCTTCGACCTCCACACCTCACAATTCATTTCCTCAAACAACTTACACTCAGGTACAACCTTTATTCAATAATGGTGTTGTAAAACAATGTTAGCTAGTTTTCATAATTTTGCATTTGTAAATCTAAAAAATTGATGAGAAACACAAACATTGCATTTGTATTCCTTGATCGTGTCACGTTATCTTCTCCTAATTCACTTTTTTTTCCTTTATTCCTTCCTAATCCCATCCCATTAACATTTAATAGTTCACCCTACCATTTACTCTTTCATTTTCCATTTGTAGATGTTGACATCAAATAGCCCTGGTGATGTTGGTGGCATGATGGACCACGAAGTTATTGAAAAAATAGCTAATTTTGATCCATTGAGAGAGGTATGCAACAGATTAGTCGATTTGACATTATATTTTCTCTTTTATGGTCTATTATAGAAAATTTTCACGATACTTTTGTCTATCCTTAATTTTTATCTTGATGCTTGCTACAGGTGGTTGTCACTCTACATCGTGGACGTGGTAATGATGTAAATATGAATGATGACTATCTATATGCGGTAAGTGATTATATTTTGTTATATGTCATTCCACAATTCAATTTCTATGTATTAACATCTTTACATTTTATTGTATCAGTTGAAGCTCCAGAGTGAAGAGAGGAGGACTAGTGAGCGTGTTTGAAATACCAGAGAACCAACAGTCACTCCATCCAACTAAATTTTGAAGGCAACACGGGATCTATTTCCTTTCCCTAGAGGGAAATGATTGTATTAGGTTTGTTTGTTGTATGCCTATGTGGCATTTTGGAACATATGTTTTGTATTATCAATATGTACGTGACATTTTATGTCCATAATATGGTTTCTTTGTACTAAGCCTGTATGGCTTTTTAGGATATATTTTATATACTTTTATCAATATATATCATTGTATAGGGCCTTATGGTTTTTTAATTAAAAAAATCTTATTTTGCTACTGCCATTCTTGAATGAGGTTATCATGCATATTGTGTAAATCATATGCTTGTGTAAGAGAGGGGGACCACTGCGTGCAAGACCCCAGGTCATGAAGGGTCAAGATGCGAGAGGCTACCCTAACTTATGTCAGATAAGTGTAGTGTTTAGGGTAGGAGGATGAGAATGATGAGGATTATAGAACCCTACGACCACTTGTCAATCCCAAGTTTCAAGGTGAGGCTAGGCGAGTCAATTTTTAGGTCCAACTCTACACCTTAGGGAGCCCTCTGCACGAGGATGTCAGCGCGGACTTTGGACGACAATGTGACGTGCTAGCGTCTCGAAAGTGTGTTGTAGTCCGTATGGTCAGAACACAACAGAGGCAAGGTTAAACTCATTAAAATGACTAACAACGTAGCTTAACAACTTCTAAGGGAGAAAAACAATACTATGAAATAAGAGAAATACAACTGGAGGTGATAAAATAGATATACCAAAGCTAAGGTGAGGAAGATGATCTTGTAGAAGAGCCTATTCGCCAGCTAGCTCCACAAAGTGCATCCACCTACACACAGCTAGAGAGAAAATTTTGGGGGGATGTATAGGGGCTTGCCTCATTTAGACCCTCTTTTAGGTGTTTCCACCGCCACAGACAACCAAAAGAACAAGATAAAGAAGCAATGTAATGAAAAAACAAACACTACAATGCAGTACTATGTTACTCACCAAATGATAGAGGAGAGGAAAGGGAAGCTTACCACCTCCACCAAGAGCACTCAAGGCTACTTGGGGGAGAAATGAGAGGAACTCAAGCCTCTGCTATGTATGGCGTGGTCCCAAACGTGCTCTACCAAGTTGATGGAGTGTGATTTTTGTTGCAATGGAATGCTTGGAATACTTGGAAGTGAGTGAAAGTGAGCTTGTGAGAGTGAGAGTATGGAAGCTTGATCTATTGAAGAGTGTTGAAGAGTTGGAATGCAAGTTCAAGGAGTGAATATGAAGGAATGAGGATGAAAATGGCCATATTCAGATCGGTTGGCTGAAGGAGGCATTACAACTTCGCTGCAAATGAGAAGAGTAACACCTCTGCTAGCTCAACTGTAGGAATCTTCCATGGACATAAGCACGTCATGTGGGCGTCCCGGATAGAAACACCTCCACTGACACACAAAATAGGCTCCACATTAACCACCAACAGCAGGCTTAAGTAAATTTAAGCCTCTGACTTTGGTTTTCTAAAGTGTATAAAGGAAAAAAGGGGAATTGCGCCTAGGGTGCAAATTTGCTCTTATACATTTTTCCCCCACTTTAGCGAGCACGAGTACTGATGAGTGCTCGGTAAAGTAGAACAAGAAGAAAGTAGAGATAGAAAAGTATACCTGAATTGTCGAGGAAGCAGTACTCGATATGGAGTACCCAAAGGTGTAGGAGAAGTGAAGGACTCCATAGCTGCTCAGAACTATGAAGTTGGAACAAAGTGTCTTACAAGCCTGCAAACCTGCAAAGAGGCAACCCCCAAGATCTCTCACATGAAAGAAGCCCCAAGGAAGCAGACTCTACAGAGTTAGGAAGCGACGACATGTCTACCCATAGATAAAGCATGTCTAAAGTGGTGACACATCTACCTGCATATAGAGTGTGTCTAAAGCTGTGACACGTCTACCTGCAGATAGAGCATGTCTAAATCGGCGACACGTCTAGCCGTAGATAGAGTGCGTCTAAAGAAGTGGCATTTCTACTCGCAGATAGAGCATGTCAAAAAGCGGTGACACATCTACCCACAGATAGAGTGTCTCAAAAAGTGGTGACATGTCTACCTGCAGATAGAGCATGTCTAAAAGCAGTCAGTCACATAGACTGAAAAACCTTCAAAGGGGTCCCTCGAGAACCCTTCAAAAGGAGAGGGGTCCACTCAAGGGACGCATTCAAAAATTAAGGTCTAGTCAGGCTTCCCCCAAGCTAATCACAGAGAAGTGAATGGAATGAGTCTAGTCGGGTTGCCCCCAAGCTAGACGTGAAAAATTTCATTCGTTACAAATGATTTTGAAGAAAGGGTCCCTAGGGAACCCACCATGAAGAAGAAAGGGGGTCCACTCAAGGGACACGCAATTCAAAAGTGATTGTTCACCTTAGAGTGATTCGTCATCAAGGGATCCTTTCGAAAGATGTTCACTTCATCAAGGAATTCGAAAGGAAGGTCATGCTCCCATGTGAGGGGAAGTCAAAGCAATTCCCACTTTAGAGGAAGGTCTTCAATTCCTTTCTTTACAAACCCGTGATGAAGGAAACACGCTTCATTAGGGTTTTGAGTTGAGAATGTGATTCTAAGGAAAATGATTATTGTGAAGACTTTCAAGAAAAGATTCATTGGAAATGAATTCGTTTTCTAAAAATTGAAGTGCTAAAGAGGAGAACTTTGTCACACATGGGAGGGACAACTCAAGCAAAGAAGAGAAAAATATAAAGGGAAAGTGATAGAGAAAAGAAAAATACAAATAAAGGGCACAGGGGGATCTAGTTTAGCAGGATTAAATTTTTCCAAGCTCATATAGTAATAGGTAAGCACAATGCAAGGCGAAAGATCATCAGTCCCCAACCAAATCAGGAAGAATGCATGAAAAACAAAGTAAAAATTAAAAAATTAGGTCAACATGGAAGGGAAGCCTAAATTCCCCCAAGGCTTTGCATCGTCCCCAATTTATCAAAAATCAATCACATACATGGAAGAATGATGGTACAAATAGAAGAAGGTTTATGACATAAAAACCACGCCTGTATCCAAGCACCAACAAGGGTGACGACGGTCATCTAGGAACACATAGCATGAGTATGGGGGAACACATCACAAAACACACACACACACACAAGATCAAGAAAAGGGGACCTCGTAACACTAATCAGCCAAAAGGTCGCCTGCTTCCCAATCTAGATCCTCATAAGGGGAAGGAGGATGAGCCTGCAAGGGTGGAATGTTAAGAGGAGGGGCATCCAACCCTCCCACAACAAGGGCCAAGGAAGAGGGCCCTTCAAGGTCCTATCCACCAAGCTCTTGTGGAGTCAAAGTTAGTGATTTTGTGAAGATCACCAACAGGATTGGGACTTCATCCATGGAATTAAACATGCATCCTGCAGGAGCATCATGCTTATCCTTAGTGGATGGCATAGGTTGTGCCTGAGATTCACCATTAAGATCGTTGAATGACTCAGGAGTGATGATGAACTCAGGGGAAGTTGGGACTAGTTCTATCACAAGGATAGAGCAAGTCATCATGGGGCCACCTTGTGAACGTCCTTTTCCAGAAGGACCCGCCTCCGCCTCCTTCGCTGGAGGAGGTGAACTCCCCATAGACAAAGCTAGGGGTGAAGAGGAAGAGGAGGATAGAACCAAATCGGACACAACCAAAGTGTTAACCATTTCCATGGGCTTAGGGAAGGATTGAATATTTGGGACAGACATCAACAAAGGCAGCTCTGTCGAAGGAGTGATAAACACCTATACCCATTTAGGGTTAGGCACATTTGTGCTCACAACGGAAGCTGGGAGAAAATAAGGCTAAAGAGAAACAATAGGAAGGGAGGAAGGAGACGTGACAGGAGCTCCTGAAATAGGAGTGGTCATTTCTCCCTCCTTCTGCTGTGAGGTGGCCAACTTGACCAAGAGAGCCTTTTGTCAACGCTTGCGCTCACGTGCAAGGTAGTTTCTACGGCTCTTGGAGTTAGAATCTAGAGCTTGCGAAGGGATAGGAGGTTCCTAGTCAACCATAGGAACATCCACTATGGCCATTTCAGGTGGTCGAATGGGTTCTTGTATAGGAGCAAGGGGAGCAAGCTAAGGAGTGACAGGAGGAGTCGACTCAAGAGCCTCAACAGTGGGCCTCTTTCCGCTCACTTCCTTAGGATCTGGAGCAATATGAGGCCGTAATGGTCAAGACAAGGACGACTCTCTTTAAAGGGTCTTCTTCCTCTCATATCGAACGAGTCTAGTCTCCATTAGAAGAATAGGAAGCTCAAATGCAGGATGCTTAGGCTTTCGCCAAGCAGGCACCAAAGAGTTCTCCTGTAAACGAGGAGTAGAACCCGATGGTACCATAGCTGAGTGAGGAGAAGCATCAGACTGGGTAATGGAAGAATAAAAGGGGGATCACAAGACCGCTTATCTTCTTTCCTCTTTTGGGCCTTGGTGGCCTCACTATCAACCTTCAGAAAATCCCTATGTGAAATAGCATAGGGAAAGGGGGGATACGTCACCTTCAGCCTTAGATGTCCTTTCTTATAGTTATGATATGTCTTATGCAAAAGGTTTGTCCTAGGTAGAAGGGGACCCATAAACGTAGGCCACGAGTGATCCAGGGAGTAGCTACCACGTGTAACCGGTGATCGATAACTGGTGTCGTGGATTACGTGCACAGAACCTCTATGGATAAATTTCAAGCATTTATGCATGATGGAGGGTACCACGTTCATCGCTACCAACCAAGGGATACCCAACTTTACATGAAAGAGATCAGACCCAGGGATGATATCAAACAAGAGGTTTATAGACTTAGGCCTGACTAAGACCGATACGACAATGCTACCCAATGGGGGTATGGAAAGCTCATCATGCGTGTGAATGAAGCTTACAGGAGCATCATATGCATCCTTATGTAAAAAATTAATTAACATAATCTCCTATGTTATTATATTCACTTGTGATGTCGGGTCAACGAGAACACCTGCTATGATGTTCCCATTGATTCGTGCAAAAATGTAAAGAGGAGATGGTTCCCTATTAAAGCCCATTTTCAGGTCCTGTGAACTAAAGGTTATACCAACACTGCTATCCACAAGTTGTGCAGAGGGGATGGGTTGATGCAAAAAGGAGGCCATCACACACATTAGACAATGCCTTCATAGAATCCCCAAAGGTTAATGGATAAGACAGTGACCCAATTAAGGTTTCGTCATGCAATACCTTTGGAACCTTCCAACTACGTCAACTAGGGGTCACAGGTTGGGTTGAAAGGTGACAGCCTTACAACACTCACACCTACAACACTCCTAGAGTACAAGGAAAGGAAATGTCAGTATCACAAGAACGAAACCAAAATGGTTCACGTCAAGTTCACCAAAAATGTAAGAGAGGGGGACCACCGCGTGCAAGACCCTAGGTCACAAAGGGTCAAGATGTGAGAGGTTGCCCTAACTTACCTCAACTAAGTGTAGTGTTTATGGTAGGAGGATGAGAATGATGAGGATTATAGAACCCTACGACCACTCTCAATCCCACTTTTTAAGGTGGGGCTAGGTGAGTCAATTTTTAGGTCCATCTCTACACCTCAGGGAGCTCTCTGCCTGAGGACGTTAGCGTGGACTTTGGACGACAGCATGGCATACTGGTGTCTAGAAAGTGTGTTGTAGTCCATATAGTCAGAACACAGATGAGGAAAGGTTGAACTCATTAAAATGACTAACGTCCTAGCTTAACAACTTCTAAGAGAGAAAAACAATACTATGAAATAAGAGAAATACAACTGGAGGTGATAAAATAGATATACCAAAGCTAAGGTGATGAAGATGATCTCATAGAAGAGCCTATTCACTAGCTAGATCCACAAAGTGCATCCACCTACACACAGCTAGAGAGAAAATGTTGGGGACCGCTATATAGGGGCCTACCTTAGTCAGACCCCCATTTAGGTGTTTCCACTGCCACGGATAGCCAAAAGAACGAGATAAAGAAGCAATGTAATGAAAACACAAACACTACAATGTAGTACTATGCTACTCACCAAATGATAGAGGAGAGGAAAGGGAAGCTTACCACCTTCACCAAGAGCACTCAAGGCTGCTTGGGGGAGAAATGAGAGTAAATCAAGCCTCTGTTGTGTACGGTGTGGTCCCAAATGTGCTCTATCGATTTGATGGAGTGTAATTTTTGTTGCAATGGAATGCGTGGAATACTTGGAAGTGAGTGAAAGTGAGCTTGTGAGAGTGAGAGTATGGAAGATTTATCTATTGAATAGTGCTAAAGAGTTGGAATGCAAGTTCAAGGAGTGAATATGAAGGAATGAGGATGAAAACAGCCATATTCAGGTTGGTTGGCCAAAGGAGGCGTTACAACTTCATTGCCAATGAGAAGAGTAACGCCTCTGCTGGCTTGGCCACAGGAATCTACCAGGGACGTAAGCGCATTGTGCAGACATCTACGTGTGATGTGGGTGTCCCTGAAAAAAATTCCTCCACCGACACACAAAATAGGCTCCACATGGACTGCTAACAGTGGGCTTAAGTAAATTTAAGCCTCTGAATTTGGTTTTCTAAAGTGTATAAAGGCAAAAAGGGGAATTGTGCCTAGGGTGCAAATTCGCTCTTATACAGCTTGAATGTTTTAGGCATGGATTTTGTTTACATATAATGCTTAATTAATTACTGTTGATTGCTCAATAAGCTCCATCTAAAGTGTATTGTGTAAATAAGCTCCATTCCTAGTGGTTTGAATCCTTTCGAATGCTTCAATTACTTGTGCATCACTTATTCGCATGTATGCTTCACTTATTCACATGTATACTTCATGTATATTATGTGTATTCACGTGTATGCTTCATGCTTCCAATGCATAGCAACAAAAATATTTTGGGGAAAATTTTGACAAACCAAAAGTATAAGAGTTTTTTAAAAAGCCAGGAAAAAATCATATTTAAAAAAACATAAAAAATTGTAGAACAAGAGATAAAATCGATTTATTTTGAAATTGATTTAGGTATTTCCATAGCATATAGAGATATAGAGAGAAAATAAAATAAATATTTTAACTAATGAATTGTAAAAAGATAATTTTTTGTAGTTTATATTCATATCGTTGATTACATTTTATTGCACATCTTTCAAAGTCAAAGCATTACTTCACACTGCATAACTAATAACTAGATGTTGATAGATGACAAAATTTCAATTACAAAGTCAACCTAAGTAGTTATGCAATTACTTCACATTGCATAACTAATAAGTCGGAGCAGCTGCCAATTACATTTTCTTATCATGGCATTCTATGAGGCCAGATTTCTTTGACGTATTTTAGCAAATAGTTCACTGTCTTGTCAATGTTACCACATTTTTCATACATGTCTACCAAAGTATTTTGTCAAACAATTCACTGCCTTGTTGCTATGGATAAAAGCATAAAATAAGTTCCTTCGAACAAGCTATGGATGCTTGGAAAAAATCTATCAAAAGCATAATAGCAAGCATTACTATAGACAAGGAAATGAACTGCTTGAAAAAAATGTCTGAAAGAAATGTGGTCTCATGGTGATGGAATGCCATGACATGAAAATTTCTATGGATTTTCATGCCATTCCATCACCATGAGACCACATTTCTTTGAGGCATTTTTTCAAACAATTCATTGCCTTGTCTATGAGCTACCACATTTTTCGTATATGTTTACCAAAACATTGTATCAAACAGTTCACTACCTTGCTACTATGGCTAAAAGCCTAAAATAGGTGCTTCCAAACAAGCTATGGATGATTGGAAAAAATCTATCAAAGCATAATAAGAAGCAATAGCATAGATAAGGCAGTGAACTATTCAAAAAAATTCCTCAAAGAAATGTGGTCTCAATGTGCTTTTCATGGCATTCCATCACCAAGAGAACACATTTATTTGAGGATTTTTTTTCAAACAATTTATTGCCTTGTCTATGCTACCACATTTTTCATACATTCCTACCAAAGAATTTTATCAATTAATTTACTTCCTTTTTGTTATGGCTAAAAATTTAAAATAGGTGCTTTCGAACAAGCTATATGGATGCTTGGAAAAAATCCATCAAAGCGTAATAGTAAGCAATAGCATAGAGAAGGTAGCAAACTATTTGAAAAATGCCTCAAAGAAATGTGGTCTCATGGTGATGAAATGCCATGACAAGCAAATTCCCTGGATTGTCATGGCATTCCATCACCATGAGACCACATTTCTTTGAGGCATTTTTTCAAATAGTTTACTACCTTGTCTATGCTACCACATTTTTCATACATGTCTACCAAAGCATTTTATCAAACAATTCATTGTATTGTTACTATGGCTAAGATCCCACAATAAGTGCTTTCAGACAAGCAATGGATGCTTGGAAAAAATCTATCAAAGCATAATAGTAAGTGAAAGCATAGACAAGGTAGTGAATTGGTAGTATGCGATGGATTCTCCCATGTTTTCCAAATGAGGGGTGAGCTCAATTTATAGGCTCCTCTAATACAATTCAATGGCCAAGATTGATTTTGAATCAATGACCGAGATTACAAAATAAAACCCTAATTAGGGTTTTTCACAACTAACTACCTCTCGACCAATGAGAAAATTGCATTTGGGGACACTTGTCCTTCTACTAAATATAAACCAACAATAAAAAGTCATTGCATTATGGAGTGTTAGGTTCATTGAACCTAGACATATTGGCTTCGAACAATTTGATTGGTTGGAAGATGACAAGGCACCATCTCGGCGTGTTGGATGTCCCCCTTGATCACTTTGTTCCTTTTCATGTTCTTTCCTTAGAATGTCTTTCTTTTCCAATGATTTTTCCCTTTGTGCTTGCATTTGAGGTCTGGAAGTCTCCCCTTATAGTAGATGTCTAGACTTAAAGTTATTAAACTTTTCTTTCCTAATTGATTTGAAATTCCTTCAAGTGCCTTGAATTTGGAGAAGAACTCCCCTATGCTTTCGTCACAATGGAGGAAATTGGAACTTTCTCTGTGAAGTATTTCCCGTACTTAGCCAAATTTTGGTTATTCAATTTCATTTTGTAACACCTTCATGTGGACCATTCAACACTTAGCCAAGGTTTTGGCCATCTCTATGCTCGAATGAACTTTGTCTGTGGATTTGCCTTCAATTCTGATTTTGGATTGTGCTAAGTAGGGCAGACTCCATTTGTGGACAAGGATATTTTTCATTTCCTTTTTAATTTTCCTCTTTATTCCTCTTCATTGTCCATGTTTTCCTTCCAACACCTAGTCAAAATTTGATTATTTTGTTGTAGGAAAATTCCACACTTCGCCATTTTTTTGTTTCCTCTTGGTGAATTTTACCATGTTGCTTTCTAACCTTGGAAAACTTTGGCACATGTCATGCCATCTTTCTATTAAGCTTGAGTGGACTTCCTCATTGGCAAGCCATTTTCCTTGCTAACTGGGCAGACTTCATGATCAACAGGCCATTCTTGGGCGGACTTTGGACTTGGCAAGACATCTTCATTTTAGCCTTGGAAAACTTCATGATTGGTTGGCCATGTTGGGTAGAGTTTCTCATCACTTAGAAAATTTCCTTGACACTAAACCAAATTTTGAAATTTTATTCTCCAAGGTATCAACACAGCAAATTTTCTGAGTTTTTCTCCCAAAGGTATCAATACTTAGCCAATTTTTGAGTTTTCTTTCCTCCTCTTGGCTAGGTAGACTCTAATTGTGTTTTTCCAAGGTTGGGAAGAATTTAGTTGTGTCTTGCATCTTCTTAGTGGACTTGACTTCATTCACGAGTTGCAAAACAAAAATTGCACCACCTTGCAAACTATTTGCATTTGACAACTTTTTCCCCAAGTGAAATCTCACCACCACAGAAAAATGCCTCAAAGATAGAGAAAAAAAAGAGAGGTTATTGTAGAAGGTAACAACACAATCTCATAGGCTCAGACGATAATTTTCTAAGCATCATGGTGTCCGAGTAAAGTCATGCTGAATTTTACAGTCATTTTGCCCTTCAGACTCTTAAGGGATTCAGGTGGTTGAACATAGCTCAAAGTGATTCAGTGTGTTTGGGTACAATAGAGAACCATTTCTAGCATAAACCTACTCACTCTTGGATGCATTGGAATGGTTATTTTGGTCACACGAATTGCAGAATGAAAGTTGCACCACTTTGCAACTTTGTACTACTTGCATTTGACAACTTTTTCTCTAAGCGAAATCTCGTCACCATAGAAAAATTCCTTTGAGATAGTGAAAATCAAGAGAGGTTATTTTAGAGGGGATTAACACGATCCAATAGGATCATACGAGAAGTTTCTAAGAATCACAGTGTCCAAGTAATGTTATGTTGAAGTTTGTAGCCATTTTACACTTCGAACTCTTAAGGGATTCAGCCGGTTGAACATAGCTCGGAGTGATTCAACGTGTTTGGGTGTGAAAGAGGACCATGTCTAGCATAAACATACCCACTCAAATGCATTGAAACACTTAGTTTGGTCACACAAGTTGTAGAACGAAAGTTGCACCACTTTGTAACTTTGCACTACTTGCATTTGATAACTTTTTCCCTAAGCGAAATCTCGCCACCACAGGAAAACGTCTCCTAGATGGAAAAAACTGAGAGAGGTTATTGTAGAGGGGCACAACACAATCCCATAGGCTTAGATGAGAATTTTCTAAGCATAATGGTGTCTGAGTAACCTCATGCTGAAGTTTGTAGTCATTTTGCACTTTGAACTCTTGAGGGATTCAGCCAGTTGAATGTAGCTCGGAGTGATTCAGTGCCTTTGGGTGCCAAAGAGGACCATTCCTAGTGTAAACGTACCCACTCTAAGGCATTGGAATAGTTATTTTGGTCACATGAGTTGCAGAACAAAAGTTGCACCACTTTGCAACTTTTCACTACTTGCATTTGACAACTTTTTCCCCAAGCGAAATCTTGCCACCATAGGAAAATGAGTTCGAGATAGCGAAAACTGAGAGAGGTTATTGTAGAGGGGCACAACATAGTCCCATAGGATTAGATGATAAGTTTCTAAATGTCACAATGTCTTAGTAACGTCATGCTGAAGTCTGCAGTCATTTTGTACTTCAAACTCTTAAGGGACTCAGCCGGTTGAACGTAGCTCGAAGTGATTCAACATGTTTGGGTGTGAAAGAGAACAATTCCTAGCATAAACATACCCACTCGGATGTGTTGGAATAATTATTTTTGTCACACAAGTTGTAGAACGAAAGTTGCACCGCTTTGCAACATCGCACTACTTGCATTTGACAACTTTTTCCCCAAGCGAAATCTCGCCACCACAAGAAAACACCTGCGAGATATAAAAAACTGAGAGATTGAATTATACAGGGGAACAACAAAATCCCATAGGCTCAGACAAGAATTTTCTAAGCATCACGGTGTCTGAGTAACGTCATGCTAAAGTTTGCAACCATTTTGCACCATGGACTCTTAAGGGATTCAATTGGTTGAACATAACTCAGAGTGATTTAGCACATTTGGGTGTGAAAGAGGACCATTCCTAGCATAAATATATCCACTCAGATGCGTTGGAGCAGTTATTTTAGTCACATGAGTTGCATAATGAAATTTGCACCACTTTGCAACTTTGCACTACTTACATTTGACAACCTTTTCCCAAGTGAAATCTTGCCACCACAAGAAAACACCTCCAAAATAGAAAAAATAAGAGAGATTATTGTAGAAGGGCTCAACATGATCCCATAAGCTCAGAAAAGAATTTTCTAAGCATCACAATGTTCGAGTAACACAATGCTAAAGTTTGCAGCCATTTTGCAATTCAGACTCAAGGGATTCATCTGGTTGAACATAGCTCGAAGCGATTCAGTGTGTTTGGGTGTGAAAGAAAGTTTGGTCACATAAGTTGCAAAATGAAAGTTGCACCACTTTGCACTACTTGCATTTGACAACTTTTTCTCCAAGCGAAATCTCACCACCACAGGAAAATGCCTCTAAGTTAGCAAAAAATGAGAGAGGTTATTGTAGAGGGGTATGACATGATCGCATAGGCTCAAACAAGAAGTTTCTAAGCATCATGGTGTCTGAGTAACAACATGCTGAAGTTTGTAGTCATTTTGCACTTTATTTTCTTAAAGGATTCAGTCAGTTGAACGTAGCTCAGAGTGATTCAACGCGTTTGGGTGCAAAAGAGGACCATGTCTAGTGCAAACGTACCCACTTGGACATGTTGGAAAAGTTATTTTGGTCACACAAGTTGCAGAAAAAAAGTTGTACCACTTTGCAACTTTGCACTATTTGTATTTGACAACTTTTTCCCTAAAAAAAATCTTGCCACCACAGGAAAATGCTTTCGAGATAGTGAAAACTGAGAGATATTATTGTAGAGGGGCTCAACATGATCCCATCATCTTAGATGAGAAATTTTTAAGCATCACGATGTCCGAGTAACATCATGCTGAAGTGCGTAGCCATTTTACATTTCAGACTCTTAAGGGATTCAATCAGTTGAACATAGTTTAGACCAATTCAGAGCGTTTGGGTGTGAAAGATGACCATTCCTAGCGTAAACATACCCACTCAAACACGTTCAAAAAATTATTTTAGTCACACAAGTTGCAGAATGAAAGTTGCACCACTTTACAAATTTGCACTACATGAATTTGAAAACTTTTTCCCTAAGAAAAATCTCACCACCACAGGAAAACGCCTTTGAGATAGCACAAACCAAGAAAGTTTATTGTAGAGGGGCACAACATGATCACATAGAATTAGATGATAATTTTCTAAGTTTCATGGTGTCTGAGTAACGTCATGCTAAAGTTTGCAGTCATTTTGCACTTTGAACTCTTAAGGGATTCAACCGGTTGAACGTAGCTCAGAGTGATTCAGTGCGTTTGGGTGTGAAAGAGGACCATGCCTAGTGTAAACGTACCCACTCAGATGCATTGGAATAGTTAGTTTGGTCACATGAGTTGTAGAATGAAAGTTGCACCACTTTGCAACTTTGCACTACTTACATTTAGCAACTTTTTCCCCAAGCGAAATCTTGCCACCATAGAAAAATGCCTCCAAGATAGTGAAAACTGAGAGAGGTTATTATAGAGGGGCTTAACATGATCCCATAGGCTCAAAAGAGAAATTTTTAAGAATCATAGTGTTTGAGTAATGTCATGCTTAAATTTTTTAGCCATTTTGCACTTCACACTCTTAAGGGATTCAGTCGGTTGAACATAGCTCAAAATGATTCGGTGCATTTGGGTGTGAAAGAGGAAAATGAATGGTGTAAACGTACCCATTCAAATGTGCTGGAGTAGTTATTTTGGTCACACAAGCTGCAGAACGAAAGTTGCACCACTTTGTAACTTTGCATTACTTGCATTTGATAACTTTTTTCCCAAACGAAATCTCGCCACCACAGAAAAATATTTTTAAGATAGAAAAATTTAAAAAAATTTATTGTAGAGCACAACATGATCCCATAGGCTCAGACGAGAAGTTTCTAAGCATCACTGTGTCCAAGTAACGTCATGCTAATTTTTCAGCCATTTTGCATTTCAGACTCTTAAGAGATTCAGCCAGTTGAACGTAGCTCAGAGCGATTCAACATGTTTGAGTGTGAAAAAGAACCATATCTAGCATAAAATTACCCACTCAAATGCATTGGAATAGTTATTTTTGTCACACAATTTGTAGAAGGAAAGTTGCACCACTTTGTAACTGTGCACTACTTGCATTTGACAACTTTTTCCACAAGAAAAATCTTGCCACCATAGGAAAATGCCTCCAAGATAGCAAAAACTAGGAGATATTATTATAGAGGGGTAAAACACGATCTCATAAGCTTAGACAAGAAGTTTCTAAGCATCATGATGTCCAAGTAACATCATGCTAAAGTTTGCAGTTATTTTACACTTCAAACTCTTAAGGGATTTAGCTGGATGAACGTAGTTTGAAGCGATTCAGCGAGTTTGGGTGAAAAAGAGTAATATTCCTATCATAAACATACCCACTCGGATGTTTTGGAATAGTTAGTTTGGTCACCTGAGTTGCAAAATGAAAGTTACACCACTTTATAGCTTTGCACTACTTGCATTTGACAATTTTTTTCCCAAACGAAATCTCGCCACTACAGGAAAATGCCTCCAAGATAGTAAAAAATGAGAGAGGTTATTGTAGTAAGGACAACACGATCCTATAGGCTTAGATGAGAATTTTTTAAGCATCACGGTGTCTAAGTAATGTCATGTTGAAGTTTTCAACCATTTTGCACTTCGGACTCTTGAGGGATTCAGCCGGTTGAATGTAGCTTGGAGTGATTTGGTGCGTTTGGGTGTGAAAGAGGACCATGCCTAGCATAAATGTACCCACTTAGACATATTGGACCATTTAGTTTGGTCACACAAGTTTTAGAATAAAATTTGCACCACTTTGTAACTTTGCACCACTCGCATTTGACAACTTTTCCCCCAAGCAAAATCTCGCCACCACAGGAAAACACCTTAGAGATAGCAAAAAACTGAGAGAGGTTATTATAGAGGGGCTCAAAATGATCCCATAGGCTTAGAATAGAATTTTCTAAGCATCATGGTTTTCAAGTAACGTCATTTTGAAGTTTGCAGCCATTTTGCACTTCAGACTCTTAAAAGATTCAGCCAAATGAACGTAGCTCTGAGTGATTTAGCATGTTTGGGTGCAAAATAAGACCATTCCTAGTGTAAAATTCCCACTCAGACACATTGGAACAATTATTTTGGTCACACGAGTTGCAAAATGAAAGTTGCACCACTTTGCAGTTTTACACTACTTACATTTGATAATTTTTTCCCCAAGTGAAATCTCGCCACCACATGAAAGCACCTCTGACATAGTGAAAATTTATAGAGATTATTATAGAGGGCCACAACATAATCTTATAGGCTCATATGATAAATTTCTAAGCATCACGGTGTCTGAGTAACACCATGCTAAAGTTTGCAGTCATTTTGCACTTAAGACTCTTAAGGGATTCAGCTAGTTGAATGTAGCTCATAGTGATTCAGCACATTTGGGTGTGAAAGATGACCATTCCTAGTGTAAACGTACTCACTCAAATGTGTTGAAAAAGTTAGTTTGGTCACACGAATTGTAGAATAAAATTTGCACCACTTCGGAACTTTGCACTACTTGTATTTGACAACTTTTTCCTCAAAAAAAATCTCGCCATCACAGGAAAATGTCTTTGAGATAGCAAAAACTGAGAGAGGTTATTATAGAGGAGAACAACACGATACCATAGGCTTAGATGATAAATTTATAAGCATCATGATGTCTGAGTAACATCATGTTGAATCTACAGTCATTTCGCACTTTGGACTCTTTAAGGGATTCAACAGGTTGAATGTAACTCGGAGTGATTCGACATGTTTGGGTGTGAAAGAGGACCATTTTTAGCGTAAAAATACTCACTTAGATGTGTTGAAATATTTATTTTTCTCACACGAGTTGCAGAACGAAAGTTGCACCACTTTGTAACTTTGTACTACTTGTATTTGACAATGTTTTTCCCAAGTGAAATCTTGCCACCACAAGAAAATGTCTCTGAGATAGCAAAAAATAAGAGAGGTTATTGTAGAGGGGCACAGTATGATCCCATATACTTAGACAAGAATTTTCTAAGCATCACGATGTCCGAGTAACGTCATGCTGAAGTTTGCAGTCATTTTGCACTTCAGACTCTTAAGGGATTCAGTCGGTTGAACATTGCTCGGAGCGATTTGGTGCATTTGGGTGTGAAACAAGACCATTATTAATGTAAACGTACCCACTCAGATGCATGGGAATAGTTATTTTGGTCACACGAGTTGCAAAACGAAAGTTGCACCACTTTGCAACTTTGCACTACTTGCATTTGACAAATTTTTTCCCAAGCGAAATCTCGCCACCACATAAAAATGCTTTCAAGATAGAAAAAACCGAGAGAGGTTATTGTAGAGGGGATAAACATGATCCCATAGGATTAGATGAGAAGTTTCTAAGCGTCGTGGTGTCCTATTAATGTCATACTAAAGTTTGAAGCCATTTTGCACTTCAGACTCTTAAGGGATTCAGCCGGTTGAACATAATTCAAATTGATTCAGAGCATTTGGGTGTGAAAGAGGACCATGATTAGCATAAATGTACCCACTCGGATGCATTGAAATAGTTAGTTTGGTCACATGAGTTGTAGAATGAAAGTTGCACTACTTTGCAACTTTGCACTACTTGCATTTGACAACTTTTTCCCTAAGCAAAATCTCGCCACCATAGGAAAATGCCTCTAAGATAGTGAAAACCAAGAGAGGTTATTGTAGAGTGGAACAACACAATCACATAGGCTCAAACAATAAGTTTCAAAGTATCACGTTGTCCGAGTAACGTCATGCTGAAGTTTGCAACCATTTTGCACTTCAGACTCTTAAGGTATCCAGTCGATTGAACATAGCTCGAAGTGATTCGAAGCATTTGGGTGTGAAATAGGACCATTCCTAGCGTAAACGTACCCACTTAGACATGTTGGAATAGTTATTTTGGTCACACGAGTTGCAAAACAAAAGTTGCACCACTTTGCAACTTTGTAGTACTTGCATTTGACAACTTTTTCCCCAAGCAAAATCTTGCCACCACAAGAAAATGCCTCCTAGATAGTGAAAACTGGGAGAGGATATTGTAGAGGGGCTTAACATGATCCCATAGGCTTAGATGAGAAGTTTCTAAGCATCACGATGTCCGAGTAATGTCATGCTGAAGTTTACAGCCATTTTGCACTTCGAACTCTTAAGGGATTTAACTGGTTGAACGTACCTTGGAGCGATTCGGTGCATTTGGGTGTGAAAGAGGACCATTCCTAAACATGACTAAACAAATTCCAACTTATTTCCCCATAAACTACAATAATATGACTCTTGAACTTCCACCATTTGACAATAAGTTGCAATTTTTACAATTTTTACACAATTTTACAAGTTTTGCAATATTTTGCAACTTAGACCTTCCAACCACCTAAAAACCTATAAAATAATTCCTTACATCATAAAATGGTCTAAATGACCTTATTTTTTGAAGAAAAGGACTCAAATACCCCTAAACAACCAAAAAAACTCAATTATAAATATTTGCATAAAATGCTCTTGGTGCCCATGCACCAATTAGTGCTTAGGGTGTCTTAATGTTATTGGTCATGAATAAGGTCCTTTGTGATGCAATGAAATGGAGCTCCACAACTATCCAAACTCAAATTCACTTGAATAAATCAAACTTCCAACCTTCAAAGCCTAACAAGGGTGACTCTTCTCAACTTCACTATTTAGTCTTGTAGGTGTGCATCCTAGGTTTTCCTCTCATAACTTTGATGAGACCACTCAAAGCCACAAAAAAACTACCATTTCAGGAACCCATTGGGTCACTTTTAAACATATCACAAAATCACATGTACTTACTTTCTAATCACACCATCAAACTAACCTTGAACGCTCAAAAAGGGGCTCCAATTAGCCCACTTTAACAAAGTAACTCTCCTTCAATCTTGCTGCCCACTCAAAATACCATTTGAAAATCCTCAAACTACCTCCAAAACCTCAAATTCTTCAACCACTGAGTCAAAACTCACTTGGTAAGACCCTCTTTCATGAAACCCTCATTTTTCACCAAATAAGCAAGTGTTTATTGAAAAACCCATCTCTAGACCTCATTCAACCTCAAAATATTTTCAAACACTCTTATTTCACCCTACACAAACGTAATTCACCTTCAAATTATGCTTCCCCCAAAGTTCTCACACATTTCCTTCTTAAAACCTCTCAATTTCACCCATTTTCACTCTTTGTTCAACTAGGGCTTCAAGCCCAAACATCCAAATGACCTACCATGCCTTTGCAGACCTTCTATCACATAAAAATTCACCTAATAACACTAAAAAAATTTGGTTCTAACCTTCTTCCAAACTATTGCTTGAATCTGCTACTTCAAGTTATGCCTCCTAGGCCTAAATTCATGTTTTTTCCACAAGGACAACGTGGAAATTTCCACCAAATGTTTTTTCCACCCATTTTATTCTACTTCAACTTGGTGGAATGGCATAATTAGGTGTAGGTGGCATGTTTGCATGATTTCAAGAGCAAGGGTGGCCATTTTGGGGTTTGGGGATGATGCCTAATTGTCAAAAATGTGTGTTTTTAGTGAAATTTGGAGGTTAAGAGTAGGTAGTGATGGAAAACACTTAGGGAAGCACTTTGTAAGAGTTAATTAAGCAAAGGCAGACATATTTGAAGGTGTTGGAGGCATTGAAGAAGTGAGGAGAGATCTAGAGGTGAGGTTTTCAATAAACCCCCTTGAAACTTGTCAAAAGTGAGGGTTTTGAGTTTTGGAGTGTTGGTGAGTATTTCATTGGAAGATGATTGTTGATTTAGTGCTTATGTACCCTAGTCATGACTGTCCAATGGTGTTTTATGTCTAGAAGGAAGATTAAAAGGTAGTTGGTTTGTTGAGATTTTTCCACCCTACTCTACATGACTTTGACATGTTTATCAACATAAAACTATGATATTTTTTTAATTTCAATATGTAATGATAATGCAATATGAAATATGTAGTGTGAGACAATGAAATTTGTGTATTTAAACTTTAAAGTTAAAATGTTAAACTTTACCATTATTCTTGTCTTCAAAGTTGTTTAAACTATATAATTTAACCATAATATAACTAAGCAATATATGATATAATTTAACCATCATTCATTACTTTTTATTGTCAACTATATAATATAACCATTATTTTTTATGCTTTTGTATATTGATATTTAACCATTGCTCAAGATTAAATTTTTGAACAGTTTAAATATGCACATGACGAACAAATTATTTTGATTCTCAACTTCTATAGATTAAATTATCCAATAATCAAGTGCATGTCCATATACAAAAATGGCATCAACGCCAACTCAAACAAAGCTTTACAAAATGAGGCATATGCCATCTCGATATCTATTCAAAATATACATGTCAAAATGTTTATCTCATCCTAAACTACTAGTGGATCATCAAAATGGAGCCTCTTTGAAGCACTCTTTGGCTCTGAAGATAACTGCACAAGAAAAATTCAAACCACAATTGGGTGGTTGCATGGATATGGGTAGCCAATTTATGGCCACTTTCAAAAAAAAAATTGAAAATTCATAATGTGGGTACATTATAATGCACTCGTGTTATGGCTTGGTGGGCCGAGCCTGAGGCTCGGCCACAATGAGCCCATAATGTGAGTGTGTTGTAACGCGCTCGTGTTAGGACATGTTAAAAGAAAAAAAAAAGTGAAACTTATTCATTCTTCATTTCAACTATGTTTTTTGTTGTGCCCATGGCCAAAACCCCTATTTTTCGTGCTCACATTCTAGGAGGAGGCATTGTACAAAAATCTTCACCAATGGTTGTTATTTCTTCACAAGGATGGTGCCATGACAACGAGGAGGTGTGAGAGGTAAGGATTGTTTTCTTTTTTTTTGAATTTGTTAGTTTTAGGTTGTATTTGATTTTTTTTTTGAATTCGTAGGAGATGCAAATCAACCTACAAACCCTCAAAATCCTCAACAAGAAGAGCAACCAAATCCTCAAGAACAAAATCCTCAACAAACAAAATCAACCACAACAACAACCTCCTCCACCAATCACTCAACACCCTCCTAGCACTCAACAAAATTTAATGAGTGAAATTGAGAACAACAAAAAGAAAATTGAGGATTTAATCAGTAGGTTGAGTGATCCAAATGGTTCAACCGCATAAAGAATGACCCTAGCAAGTTCATTGAAAGATATGTTAAAAAGTGTAGATTCAATTAGAAAAAAAGTAATTGGATGGAAAGATAGGAGGCAGGTGACTAGGACTTATTATGTGGATAAACTATCATATAAAGATGTAAAAGATTTAAAAATTATAAAAGGAGATTTGTGCTCATTATTCACTGACCCGTGCACAAATCAAAATCTTACCCTCAATGTGAAGAGGTTTTTTATTCATTGGTTCCACCGCCAACAGATTATGAACTATTTTTATGATAGGCGGTACATGGTCTTTGATTACCCATCGTGCAATAATTGTGATGTCTCGCAGTATTTCCTTAGGAAACTATACAGTGAGTTCATATTGAACAAAATCTGAAATTATTTTAATATGAGGGACTTCCAGGGGAGAGGTGGGGGGTCAGCTCAGGATAGACCCAGTGCACAACCAGGTCCTATGCAGCAAGGGAGACGAGCTCTCACTAGGCTACCTCATGAGCACATTGTTATGCCTTCCATCATGAAGGAGAGTGTCGATGTAGAGACATTGCAGGCGATCAGCACTTTGACCCAGAGTGTCATCCATCATACTAGCCCTATTCTATAGCATCATCTAGGGGAGTCTTTGAGTGGTGGCCTTCGAACCCATGTGTATCAATCTTGCAACGCAACTTGTTCATATGTCTGCAGCTATGGAGATGGAGAAGGCAGCTGACATTTTACATGAGGCATATGGTATTGATAGTCAGGTAAAATTTAGCATGTTCATTGAATTTAATTTATTAAATTTCAATTTTGAAATGCAAGATTAACTAATTTAGTTCTATGATTTTAATAAAATTGCAGGGTCATAGTGTTGAGATTGGATACACTGGCCCTCCACCTACTTATTTTTGTAGTACACCTATCGGTGGGGTATGTAACTATTAAAAAATTATAAATTTATTACATGTTAATAGCATTGTTTTACGCATGGTATTTTAATATGTGATTTTAGATGTTGAACAGGCTAATATTGGAGGTTTCGAGGGAACACCTCCCTGTGCTAGTGGATTTACTCAAACCTACATGCAGGTAATAGAATAAAGAGTTTAACTAATGAATTGTACTTAATAGATTTTTGTAGTTTATATTCATATCGTTGATTACATTGCATTGCACATCATTCAAACTCAAAGCATTACTTCACATTCCATAACTAATAACTAGATGTTGATAGATGACAAAGTTTCAACTACAATATAGTTGTTTAGAAAGTCAACATAAGCAATGTTGCAATTACTTCACATAGCATTTATAATAAGTCTAGGAGCAACTTCCAATTGCATTTTCTTGTCATGGCATTCCATGCGACCACTTTTTACTACTTGGCATCTTTTCAAATAGTTCACTACCTTGTCTATGCTATGGATGCTTGGAAGGAACATCTGAAAGAATAATAGTAAGCAATAGCATAGACAAAGAAATGAGCTTTTTGAAAAAATGCCTCAAAGAAATGCAGTCTCATGGTGATGTCCATCACCATGAGACCCAATTTCTTTGAGCCACTTTTTCAAATAGCTCACCGCCTTTTCTATGTTACCACATTTTCCATACATGTCTACCAAAGCATTTTATCAAACAGTTTATTTCCTCACTGTTATGACTAAAAGATTAAAAAAGTTGCTTTCCAAAAAACTAATACAATGCAAGGTAGTCAAATAACTTAACTTAATCATTCAAAAGGATTCAATCCACTTTGCAACTCAAAAACTCAATTCTTTCTTTTTTTTCAAACTTCTACCTAGTCTTCCTACTAGGTCAGGCAACCCACTTTTCCTATCAAAACTTTCAATTTTCTCAAACAACCTAGTCAAAAAATCCCCAAATTAGGAACCCATCATGGCCTACTTTCACATATCAAAAACTCAATACCAACTCCTTTGGATCAGTGATATTTTATTAGTTTTCTCCTTCAATCTCTCCAACAACAACTTACCTCAATGGATCATATCATTTTTAAACATTTCCCAACCTTTCCAACTTCCTACAATGACTCAATAACCTCTACAACTACTTTAACCCTTGGCATTCCATGTCTTTACACCTGTTTTGCAATTTTACAACATTTGAAATTGACAACTTTGTCAATATTTTGCAATTTTGTACTTTATGCCTAAATTAACTAAGACTATTACAACCTCCAAAATGGCTATTTAAGCCTTATTACATCATCAAAACACCTTAACCAATTCAAACTCCTAAATTTTCCTCATGGAGGCATGTGCTTGCAAAGGTGCACCTGCATGACAAACTATGGATGCTTGGAAAAAATATATCAAAGTATAATAATAAGCAATAGCATAGACAAGGCAGTTAGTAGTTTGTAAAAATGTCTCAAAG
This sequence comes from Sequoia sempervirens, assembly GCA_007258455.2. Taxonomy (NCBI): domain Eukaryota; kingdom Viridiplantae; phylum Streptophyta; class Pinopsida; order Cupressales; family Cupressaceae; genus Sequoia; species Sequoia sempervirens. Next base: position 848 of record VDFB02086661.1, on the reverse strand, counting down.
AAATTTGGTCTCATGGTGATGGAATTCCATTCCATTACCACAAGACCACATTTCTTCGAGGCATTTCTTCAAACAACTCACCACCTTTTCTATGATACCACATTTTCCATACATGTGTACCAAAGCATTTTATCAAACTACTCACCTCCTTGTAGCTATGGCTAAAATCCTAAAATAGGTGCTTTCCAACAAACTATGGATGCTTGGAAAAATATCTATCAAAGCATAATAGTAAGAAATAATACCATAGAAAAGGCAATGAACTTTCTGAAAAAATACCTGAAAGAAATGTGGTCTTATGGTGATGGAATTCCATGATGTGCATTTGTTTGTAATGGCATTCCATCACCACGAGACCCCATTTCTTTGAGGCATTTTTTCAAATAGTTCACTGCCTTCTCTATGCCACCACAGTTAGCGTACATGTTTACAAAAGCATTTGATCAAAAGGCTCACTAACTTGCTGCTAAGGGTAAAATCCTAAAAACATGTCTTTTCGAACAAGATATGGATAGGGAAAATAGTAAGCATGATAATCAGAAATATATAGTTTAATAAGTACTCCAAATTTTGTTCATTATAATCTCATACATTATAAGTCATGACGTGGATCGCTATTGTAGTTTTTGTGATTGAATAATTTGTTGTTTTATTTTTAGATGTTGTAAGTCAAAATACCTCTGAATGTGATGAGGGAAATGGAGATTGGTGTTTCATCTGCTATACAATCCTCAATGGCTCTGACAGGGGAGGTATGAGGCAAATTAGTAAATTTCAATTTACATTCGTTGTTATAGATGTTAGTTAGTGAAAAATCAAACCATTATTGATTTGTAGCTTAATTTCTA
>VDFB02086658.1:0-15650 GCA_007258455.2 Sequoia sempervirens | reverse complement strand
ATCTTCCTCTCTATCTCTATCTCCTTCCCCATCTCTCTCTTACACTTTCCCCCCCAATCTCCTTATTTCTATCCCTATTTCCCCCTCTCCCTATTGCAAACATAACATGAACCTATGTGTCATGGGGCTTAATTATCTCCCCAATTCAAAGGTTTTGTTTCAATTTGTTTAGATCCTTCTAAGTGGATTCATAGTTGATTTGAAATTATCACTTCTTCATTGAGACCTGTGTTGCACAAACAACATCATTTGCTAAATGGCCTACCAATTGATCTCATGTTCTACACAAATGTATGCAACTTATCCACCATAAATTTTAGTAATTGACCTTCCACACCTCTTCCACATACCCATTGCACCTCTTCCACATACCCATTACACACCAAGAGACGATTACTAGTATATATTTTACAAAAATTTAATGACCTACTTAATACTATGTTATTCATCCTTTCAAAAAAATTTAATTATTTTTTTAATTTTCTTTAGGATTATTTATTAAAATAATTGTACTTCTATATTAAAAATATATATTATTGATAAATATTTTAAATTTAATGTCCAATTTATTTGTTAAATAAATTTATAATTATTATTATTTATTTTGTTTTAAATATTAAACATATTTTATGTTTTAAAATATATAAATTAAATCTATAATTTTTTAAATCTATAAAAAAAATTATAACATTTTTTTATAAATCTATCTAAAATTTTCTTTTTCATTCCATATAATATTCAAAAATAAATAAAATTATATTTTAGAATAATTTCTAAATGCAATTACACCCCATAAAATTTAAACCTAAACAAAATTAATATTAAACATATGAAAAGCTCAAAATATTTATTCTAAACTTTTAAAATGTTATTTTAATTTTAATTTAAGAACACTCAATTTGGAGATTAAGACCAGCTTTAATCCTACCATGTATTTTGTAACTTGTGATCCTATAATTTGGAATCAATTTGACCACTGAGCGTTATTTTTGTTTACACTTTCCGTTCCTAAATATGTATGTATAGAATCCTCGCTATAACTCACTTTGAACATGGTAAATAAAGTAATTAAATTGGAGTGAAGAATTTTTTTCATTAATTATTTATATTTTATTTATCTATCTGCCTTTTATAATTTAAATTTTATAATTTCATTCAAAATGTATATATCAAAATCATTGAAAAGAATTCTACACAGCGTAGTAAGTAGAATTAACCAAGAACATTTTGTGACAAATCAAAATCTTTTTATCTATTAACAACATTTTGTGACAAATCTTTTTATCTAGCCAACCAAAGAAGAAACTCAACTAATCCGCTGGTACGTATAGCAAACAGAGGAAAAGATATCCAAATAAAAAAAGAAGGTTCGATAAGCTAAATAAAGAACGACGATTGTTTGGTACTTACCCCTGAATCTCATTATCAATTATGTGGCCAGAACAGAAGGAAGCTTGATGGAGTAAACGTATGACTGCCACAAAAATAGATTTCAAAAGGAGAGGAATACTTTTATGTGTACCGGTCCCACTGTGCACGAAACAATCAAGTATCAGCAGAAATTTGAACACCTATCGAATATTATAATATTATATTAACCCGATGTCAAGTAAAGGAGGCAAATAAATTACCATTGACTGTGGATAGAAACTTTCTCATAAGTCTGCGATATATACATCTATGCCATGGCGACATCTAGTAGCTTTAAGGTATTACAAGCTAACTAAACGCTGATACATATACCATACAAAGGAAAAAATACCCATATAATAAGCATTAAGGAAGTTTTGATCAGCTAAATGCAGGAGAAAGATTATTTCGTACTTACCCCTGATTCTGATCATTAATTATGTGGCCAGTATAGAAGGAAGCTCGATGGAGTGCCTCTTTCCAACCTTGAAGTTTTGATGTGTGTCTGCTCAGGTGGAAAATCATACAAACACAATACAACAAACTTAACTCTGATATACCTATGTATCAAACAAAAAAGTTAAAAATATATATATATATATTTGAGAATATTTGATAAGGTTAATGTCCGACGAAAAGTATTTGAGTTGTACCTCTTCTTCCTTTCATACTTAGAAAAGGCATCTGCATATTTTCCTTTTCCTTCCTTCGCCCATCTTAAATCAGAAGGCTCGACATGATAGAAAATGGGGATAAATATGGCTCCGCTTTGTAGCATTAACTCCAACTCAGCCAAGCACCAGGGGATAGTGCATAGTGTTGAGAAAAAATGGCTATATGAATTGAAGCACTAAGAATTGCTGCTTGTAAAGCTTCAGGAAAGTAATCCCCAGGCTTCAGCTAATCTTTGTCCAAGAACACTCGCAGTCCCGTGGCATCTAGGGAATCATAGATCCTGCTGGCCAACGTGTGTTTGGTATCTTGGCCACAATGATTTACGAATACATCGTAGGGTATGTGTTTGGTTCCAGATGAAGATGCACCAGAAGTAGAAGCAGATGGTGTAATCTCACTAAAAGCAGAAGATTCAGCCATGGATACAGATTGAAACAAAAAAGGCGGCCGATGAAGGCAGCTTACTGTTTGAATCCTTCACAGGCTAAGGCTGAGGCTTTGCAACAAGGAAAACAAATCTAAGCTGGGTTAACGCAGAAATGCTTGAAAGACAAAAAGGCTAATGGTATTGATATAATGGAGCAAACTGCAGCAGCAGAGAATTAGGGAATATTTTTTGTCCGGGAAAAGCGCACAGATAAGGAAGTGGGGAACAACTTTTTTTCTTTCACCGACTTTGTCCACTAAAGCATGTGAAAGGCCTTTGTACAGGTTCGTTTAACTTGTCTTAAAAGAAAATAAAAATATAAAATGGGTTTACAGGCGTAAGCGTGCAGAAAAATAAGGTTAACTTTAATTAAAAACCGCGGAATTTCTTTTTGAAAAGGTTGACGTACGAAAACGCGTGGAAAGAGTCCATAAGCATCTTGACTCTATGCGGAAGGCCTCATTAAAAGTGGGGAAATTTCTCTTTAAGGGCTAATTGTGTGGGTTAATCCTGCGAGCAATAGTTATATGGAATTTCATTAGATCTTCGTTTTTTAAAAAGGGCAGGTAAGGAGTGAAGAAGCATCCTTCGCGGAATTTGCCCACTAAAGCATATGTCAGGCCGTACACGCTTCTCTCGAGTTCTTAAGCTTTCAGTTCTCAACGAAGGCGCGTGGAAAGTATAGAGTGAAGTGCGAAGCAGAGGAGGAGTGGTTAATATTTGTGAGTGGTAAGGAGTGCAGAAGCGTCCTTTTGTCTCTTTCGCAGAACTGTTAGGATTTTGATTTTTGATGGCTGGAAGAAGAGAACCATCAATTATGGGAACGAACCTCTCAAGATAATAAATGTAACGTTACTCATTATGGGGCAGAACTGTTAGGAATATGCAGTCTATTCAACTTGGTAATATGTAACGGTATGAGATCATGGCCAGGATCGGGCAACATCACTTGCAAGACCTATAATGGTCAAAGTGTGGTGGATTATGTCATTTTATCTCGTAATTATACAACAAGAATAATGGAGCTTGTGATTGGTAAATGTCCAATGGAGTTGAAATCGGATAATAATCCAATATATGTAAAACTTGACATTCGCATAATCAAGCAGCAAGGGGAACAAGTTCTTAACAGCAAGAACAAAGCACCCACACCGGGTAAAATTCTCATGAATCAAGAAAATCAGAAAATCTTCAAGACTGCCCTCAAAAATTTCTTTCAAGAATTGGAAAAAAAATCAGCTTACATAAAGATGCACTCAATAAACAAGAATACTTTGATCCCTCTAGTGCACAAAGCTTTGGGTGAGTGCAAGAGGTCTAGACCCAAGAGAGGCAGTACAAATACTTTTCCGGCAAACCCGTGGTTCGATGAGGAGTGCAAGTTAACAAAAAGGAAGCTTCGGGAGGGGGGAATGACAATAGAAAACAAGAAAGAGTATGAAAGGATGATACGAAGTAAAAAGGAAAAGTATGTAAGGGATAGAAGATTGGAGCTGATTACCCTTGGAAAGAACAACCCCAAAAAATTTTGGAAGGAGCTACAACAGAAAAGAAAACAAATGGAAAATAATATTACAAGCTCTCAATGGCTAGACTATGCAAAACTTCTTTATGAGCGTGAGCAGGATAAACATAGACCCCCAATAATCAAGGCAGCCACCGAACTTTTCACCGTAGAGGATATCAATCAAGGCATAAGAAGGTTGGCAGGAGGGAAAGCACAAGATATTGATGGGCTGCAAGCAGAACATTTAAAGTGGGGTGTTGAGGTCCTTGCACCTTGTATTAAGAGCATTTTCAACAGGGTCAATCAAGAAGGCTTCCCAGAAGGATGGACCACTAGTGTTGTTATCCCCTTGCACAAAAATGGTGACATAAATAACCCATCAAACTACCGAACTATTATGGTTAACCCTCTTATGGGGAAACTTTTTGGAAGCATGATTGAACGCAGGATTAGCAGTTGGGCTGAAAAAGAGGGGAAAAGAGCAAAAGGTCAAGCTGGTTTTAGGCCCAAGCACTCCACTATTGATCATGGGGTTACCCTTAGATTTTTGATTGAAAAAAATTGGGACATTCAAGGAGACGAAGCCTATTGCTGCTTTGTTGATTTTAAAAAAGCCTTTGACACGGTCCCTCGGAACAAGCTATGGAAGAGAATGGAGGATTTGGGAGTTCCGCATGAGCTTAGGGCGGTTGCTCATAGGCTCTACGAGCAGGTCAAAGCTAAAATCAGAACCAATGATGGTATGTCAGAATGCTTTGGCAGTGACATTGGTGTCAAACAAGGCTGCCCGCTCTCCCCAACGCTATTTGGGCTTTACATTGATAAGCTGGAAGAATGGATTGACAAGGTTGGTGGGGAAGGCATCCTTTTGGCCAACTTTGTAATAAAATTACTGTTATATGCCGATGACCTCATATTAATTGCTAAAACTGCGCTTGATTTGAGAAAACATTTGAAGGCCCTTGAAACGTTTTGTCAAGAGGTCGGGATGCAAGTGAACACTTCAAAAACCAAAATAATGATCTTCTCACTGCGAAGAAAAAAACAGCAGATTGAATTTATCTTTGAAGGCAAGCCACTGGAAATAGTGGACGAGTATAAGTACCTTGGGCTTGATTTTCACAACAAGCTTAGTTGGGAAACATGTAGAGCAAAAAGAATTCAAGGAGGCTGGAAAGCGTTGTACTCTTTGCAAAATAGATGTAGAAATGCCGAATTATGGGATTGGAAAACTAAAAGAACGCTTTTTGGTCTTCTTGTTACTCCGGTAATTCTCTATGGGTGTGAAATCTGGGGCAGCAGCATGTCAGATCAGAAATGGAGACAAGTGGAAAGGATACAAAAACATCTAATTATATGCAGCCTCAAGCTTAAGACTGCAGTGCCTTATGAAATTTTATTGGCTGAGACCGGTACTTTTCCTCTGGAGGCCTCAGCGATGACCCGGTTATTAAGCTACTTAAAGAAGGTCCAGAATATGGAGGATCATAGATGGCCTAAGCTAATTATGAAAGAGGAGCTAACTAGAAGAAAGAACACATGGATGAAACTTAATATCAAGTGGATGAAGAAATGGGATATTGTGATGCATGAGTGTCCAAACACAAATGGAGAAATAAAAAATTATGTGAGAGAAAAATTTAAATATGGTATATGGACGAAAAAACAGGGCGTAAAAAGGATTATTATATCAAAGAATTCAATCCCACAAGGGACCATGAAGAAAAGGCTTATATAGGAGCGAATATCAAATGGAAAGCAAAAATGTTGATAGCCCAATTGCGGACTAGTTCACACCATCTTAGGTGAGAAACGGGTAGGTGGGAGGTTCCTAAAGAAGAGTGGGAAAATAGAATATGCCGCTTTTGTAACGAAGGTATGGTGGAGACAGAATGGCACTTTATCATAGAATGCCCAGCTTATAAAGACATCCGGGCCAGCTATGGGGATGCGGTGCAGGTTGACAATTTAAATACCTTGTTTGAAGATTCAAGACTCGACAAAATTGCAAACTTCATCATCAAAATTCACTCTCGAAGGGCTAATCTCGAACGACACCTCCATTGTCTAGGGCCAGCCGCGGAGTTGTCTCAAGCTGAGATCTTGGGTCCCCATAGGCTTCTTTGGCCTCGTGGACGTCATTAAAATATTTCATTTCATTTCATTTCATTTACAGCACCACCCATCCACGTAAAATTCATACAAACTCTTGAATGATCCTTGAATTTGGAGTCCATTTCCCAAATTTTGGTTCTATAACTCCCCTTTACTACACATTTAACCATTGAAATATAGGAATAGTTGTTGCTATATTATCTTTTGTCTTTATTTACTAAATTTTAATTATATTGTATTTTAATTTGTAGTAATTACTACTATCATTTTTATTTTCTATCATTATTATTTTTTGATATTTTAATTAATTTCATTATTACTGTTTAGAAAATTAATCTTTTAAATTAATTTAATAAATACTTTTCTTAATATATCATTATTATTTTTTTATTTTTCGCTTAATGAAATGGTTTAATTTTCCAAGGGACGTGCTATGAAAATATCCAAGTTTCTTTTTTGATGATAGTTACAATATAAATATTATCACATCATCATTGTCTTTGTAGATTGTTTTTCATTAGTTTCCACATACTCTTGATTTGTCATCTTCTTTGATTGGGATAACACTCGATTTTTTTGTAGCATACTCTAGAATGTAAACACTTGATCAATTTTTAGAGATACCTATCATGAGACTTATTTCATCATCAATCTTCTTGGAGTTCAAGTTTTTTCTACATACACCATTGAATTTGTTTCTTCCCAAGGGGAGGCATGTTGTTTAAATAGACATTGGATTAGTTGTTTTTAAAGAATTCACCATTGGCATAGGGGATACTTAATTATTGGGGGATCCATAGTCTCACTCTTTATCTCCTATGTGAGTGATATTTATTGTATATTTATGATAGATGTAGTCTTTGAGGGTCATGTTGAGTCCTCCTTCCATCACTTTTACATGTTTATTTTCTTGCATTCTCTATTTTGGAGAGGGTTTTTTCTATGGTTTTTTCTCCTTTTCTTTATTTGTGAGAGATATTTTATAAATGGATACCTATCATTGCCTATTACTTGGGACCCACCCTTGCATAATCTATGGATATTTATATTCTTGCATTTTTTGTTCCTCCATAAATTGTACTTAACTAGGAGTGTTGGTGTGAACATGATGTTTTAGCTAACTAGTTCACCTATTAGGCCCTATTCACACATGTTATGTTTACTTCGGAATTTAAAAATATTTTTAGAAGTCTCTAGTACATATATAATCTTATGTTTAGTTTTCCCATGACACAAGATTAAGACACTTGTCACAATCTTGTCTTGTTCTATCTCTGAATATTGCCTATATAAGCAAGGCATCATATGTACATTATGTAGCATCATTGATCAATTATTGAACATTGTACCACTATTACATCCATGATCCACCAATTATCTTCTTTCTCTACTATCTCGTGGAAGGTTATTAGTTTTGTAGGAAATCCTAGGAGCTTGAGTCCTTGTGTGACTCTTATATAGGATGTCTAGATGATAAGACACCATTTAAAAGGGGGGATGATGTTAATAGAATAAAGTCAACAATAGAGAAATATTAAACCACTATAAAGAGATTGTGTGAACTACCAAGCCAAAAGATAATTGACACAAAGAGACACACCTTTTACTTATACTTGGGAATAAGTAAATGCACCACAAAAATGAAATAGAGGACAAGGATTATAAGAATGAGAATATAAGAGTGATGTAGGTGATATATGAGAATGATAATAGAAAATAAAGAGGAAAATAGTCATAAGAGTAAATATTATCCTAAATTAGAATTAAACCTCATTAAACTATTGTAAAAATCATATGTATGGATCATAGTTCAACCCTAATTAAATGTTGTTAAATCCAAGTTTTATTTATAATAATATATCAATTTTATTCCATGCATTATCCAATGATAGGAGCACCCAAGTATGTTCCTCATAAAGTAATAGTTTTAAATTTTTAGTTTTTAATATGATTTATCAAGATTAGAGGCTTATTTAAAAATCCCTAACAACTAATACTACACCTATCATAGAATTTCCAAACCTAGTTGACATTAGAACTTACAAACCTAAAAAGAACCACTAACAGGAAATCTAAAATCTTAAAAATAAATGAATAAAAATCTTAATGACATTGATAAGGCATTTAAAATTATCATTTATTAACTTAAATAGAGAAAAAAATGGATCAAATAAATTAGGTACACAAACCTACATGACATGCTTTAACTCACCATAATTATGAATAGAGAATAGGACATGTGACAAAAAATATGTTATTATTCCACTCATGTCTTGAAATGGATAATGACAACATTGAGCTTTACAAAATTTTCCACCATATAATGGCCTTGTATTTCCTTCATCTATATGACACTATACCTCAATCCACAAATGATATTAACAATACATACCTTCTACAATGATGATCATCTACAACATAGAGTTTTAGTAAATAAAAAAATTGTACTATAATAATTATACATATATAATCAAATTCATAATAGTATCAAATAATTTTTTTGCTCATAGTAAATTAAAAATAAATATTTTTTTAAGAGAGTGGTATACTATCCCCCTCTCTTAATCAAGCACTAGTCAACTGTTATTCTAATAAATATGGGAAAAAATGTTCATAAATGTTTTATCTCCTATTGTTTCTGTTCACTCATTAAACTAGTTAGGTATTGAATTGTATTAGGCATATAAAAATCTAGGATGTTAATTGGCTCTAAGGTGATAGTGTTTTGATCTTCCATTTTAAGATTCTCTCAATTAAAAATGTTTGAAAGATTATTAATATATTTTCTTAGAAATGCATTGTGGAAATAATCCTAAATATTAGATAGGAATGGAGGGAAAGATATCCTATTAGAAAATAAAATGATTCCATCATATCTTAAATAATTCAATAATCCTTGGGGAAGGTTTGGATGCTTTCCCAAACTTAATACAACTTTTCTACGAATGCATTCTAAATAATATTTTTATCTTATCTAAAGCATGTGGATTTCTCTCTAGATAAACACAACTATTTTAAAAATATGGATCTTGTTTAATTCTTTAGTGAATGATTAGAAATTTTCTATCATATTCTATCATATTGGGATGGTAGGAATATTTACTCTACCTATCAAATCTTAGGTGTCTGCCCTCTCTCAGGTTTGTCATTTTCAATTGGTGCATATTTAAGTGTATTGAAAGCTAATGATATACTGATCTGTGCATTTTGTTTTAAAATTTATTTGGTGTGATTTGAAAGCTAATGATATACTGATCATTGTAATATGAAACAACTGCAAGAAGCATAGGTTCCTGTGATTTGAAAGCTAAAGATATATTGATCTGCATATTTGGAGTCATGGTCATTGAATACTATTCACAAATATTTAGAATCATTGTCATTGATTGTCATTTGAAGTAATTTGGAGTCACGTATATCGAGTGTCAAATTAACTTGCTCCTTAGAGTAGTCAAAATAACTTGACAGAAGTTCTTTCTCCTGCAAACATCTACTTGAAATAAAAAATTCATCTCCAATTTTTATACCTCCCTATCATTTTTAATTTGTAGTAGGTTGTCAAGTGAAAAGGAGCACAAAGCCTAGATTTCAATATTTTAATTTAAATTCAGCTATATGTACAAGCCTCTGGTAGTAAGTGGGCCCCTTGAAAATATTTGATTGTGTTTTACTTGTTGTCTACCCATTATACATCCACTCTTGCGAATTGAGGGAAATTTACGTTTTAATTGGATTTCGGTTGTTTGATCCTCCCAATGTCATTAATGAGGGAAAATTGAGCATTTAAAACCTATTGCAAGTTGAAGCTTTTTTTGGAGAGGGCTGATATTGAAGATCAATTAAAATTTATATATGTCATGATTACAAATCTTCTACCTGTTTACATATTTATCATGTCTTGATTTATGCATTAAAACTAAAGGATTCACATGTATTTAGTTTTTTTTTTAAAGATACAATCATCACATCATACATGTACCCAATGCACTTAACGTATGATCATTTTTTTATAAACAACTAAAAATGTCAAAATTGCTTCTAGTTTCACAAGTGTGGCATTTGAAGGGAAAAAGTATTTGCATAAAGCATCATTGGCGACCTCTCTCACATTGAATCACTAATATGATGGTGTAGCAAGGTGGAGAAATCTAGAAAAATCACAAGTAGATTTGAGTTGGAGAATTGGGTATTGGAATTGAAAAAATCATTTTTAAATGCCCATTGTAATAGCCTAGGGCACTCATTGTTGCTTTCATTTTCTATTTTAGACCAAATAGCTTCATTTTGGGTTTAAAATTAATCACTAATTTGATCTTTTCAAATTGATTAAAATTGAACTTAGAAATTTACTAGACATTGCTTTGTGGGATGAAATTGGACAAGGAAAATTCACAATCATTTTTTGGTGCTTAAAATGAACTCACCTTTACTTTAAGGATTAAAGATAACTTGTGTCTTCTTTGTTTTGTGGTTTGCAATTCTTTTCATTTGAATTTGTATGCACTTCTCTCATGCCACTCGACGATCTTGAGAATCAAAAGCATTCCTTTGACATTTGTTGTCTAACTACCCACATATTTTGATATGGATTAAAATGAACCCCATGCTAGTGTGAGGAAAAGGCATGGTGTGTGTTCCCTCCTTGTGTTTTATGTGGTCTAGGAGGTCAAACTACAAACGTACTCCCTTGATTTTGTTGTACCTTTAGAGGTGTAATACCCCTCATGTTGTTGATACTCTTTGATACTCTTATGTGCTAGTTTGATACTTGGTTTGTGATGGTGATTAGTTCACCGACTTGGTTGTGTGTGGATTCATAGTTTGGTTGGTTTGTTCCACTTGACATTACTATGATTTTTGATGATACATTATGTGGTGTTTAGATTATTTTCCTATGCTATGGTTTTCTTTAATAATCTATGTGGTGATGTGATTCTATGTTGCTATGGTTTCTGATGTATTTTCTAGTGAGTCTTGGTGAAAGGATGGAGTAGCATCACTCGCTTGCGAGCACCCTGCTACCCCACGATTACCTTTCACGGTGTGTCTGCAATGGAGGTTTACATGTTACTTGACGTTTGTTTGTATGTAAGAATTGTAGGAATAAAGTCTTGATTCCACCTGTTTCGGCAGGACAGGGCAAGCATTAAATTAACCCAATGGGTATGATGTTGGAAAAGGGAGTTGATAAGGAAGTGTCCCCGTCCCAAGTCCATCACCTTGCTGTGAGTCTTGCTATGTCATGGTTTTGGCTTTGTCCTTGTCCCTGTATTGGTTGTTGTTTATTTATTTTAATTATGGTTAGTTGTTATTTAATTTATTTTTATTTTATATGGAATAAATTAATGATATTTTGTGGATATGATTAATTGTGAGTAATTGTAATTTTGAATTTAAATATTGTAAATTAAAAGTATTTAATTAAAAGGTGTAAGTAATTAATTTAAATAAATAATGTTAGTGATAATTATAAATTATCTTTTTCAAGATATTAAAATTTGAAAATCAAAAGAGAATATCTTGTGAGGTTAATATCATGTGAAAATAATAAATTTTTAATTAAAGCAAGAAAAAGAACCAATGGATGGGTTGGATTTTTTATAAAAAAAGAAAGAAAGATGAGCTTTATTTATTTTTCTTTATTTTATTGAGAGAGGAAGGAAGTTTTCTACACACACACAAAGAAAAAGGTTTTTAGTTTTTGTCTGAAAAAGAAAAATATAGGTTTTTGTGCTTTTTTATTAAAATTGTTTTGTAAGAAATGAATAGAAAATTGATATAGAAGATAGATGGGAGGAATTGGAGAAGAAACTATAGAGGGATTCTATTTTTGAAAAAAAGGAAGACGGTTGTTGTGATTGGATTCAACATCAAATGAAGGACTCCAAGATCTTTTAAATTTATTATTTCATTTGATTTATTGTTTTGTAAACAAGAATCTTGGCTGCCATATTTGAAAATCAATTTCTTTGTTTTTGAAAGAGGGTTCTGTGATTGAAAAGTTTGTTTGTAATAAGCCTTTGAATTTTCTGTAGAAAACTATAGGGAAACCTTCAGAATTTCGTTAATAAAAATTTAGATGTGAAATTTGTCATTATAAAAAAAAATCAGTTTATTAGGGTATTAAAATTGTATACCCATATTTATTCTCTGATTGAAGAAAAATGAATTGGACTGGTTTTCATCCTATTTGTTTATTTATTTTGTATCATTTGGGAATATATATATATATATATAGATATAGATATATATACATATATATATTTCATATTTTGTCCTTGTTAAAATATATATATATATATATATATATATGTGAATATATATACATATACATATTTCATATTATGTCCTTGTTGAAATATATATATATATTGAAATTTGTGTTTGTGTTTTTAAAAAAAAATATATATATATATATATATACATATGTAATATAACCATATATATGTATATATATATATATATATACTTCTATATGTATATAAAATATAAACATGTTGCGTTTTTTGTTTTGGAAAAGAATTTAATATTAAAAAATTAAAAATTAAAATTTTACTTAAGAGGTGGTCCCGGTGAACCATTTTTCAAGCCCCAACCACCCTACAGTGAGGTTCCTTCCATTCCTGCTACTCTGTTCTCCTCTCTCCTCTCTTTCCTCTCTCTCTTCTCTCTCTCCTCTTTCTTTCTCTTGTGACTTAACCTTTTAAAATTAAATTCATTTGAATTACTTTTAATGCAAATTTTTGTCAATTTCTATTTATGTGTAACATATGGGTAATTTTTATTATGTGATTTAAATATATGATTTTAATATATATATGTATGCATGTGTATATATATATAGAGAGATGGTTTTATATATGCTGCGATTATGAATTTACTAGATAATTTTAAAAGTTGCAATGTTATGATGCAATTGTGCAAATTGGAAATAAACTATGTGCTTTGAATTAAATTGAATATTCTCAAGTAGTTAATTTATTTATTTGGTGAAATTATTGTGTATTGAAATGTGTTATATGGCATTTTTTTTACGTAATTGTGTACTCTCGAAATTATTCATTGAATCTATTGTGGTTTTCTCTTATTTGGATTTATGTCATGTGGGAAAACTCGTGAGTTAGTTTATCCCTCTGTAGGAGATTAAGTTATTGTTAGGGTCTTCCAGAGGTGGGGAAATTTATGTTTCACATTTGATCTCATAAATTGAGATTTTGCCCTATGTTTTGGCTTTGGTTGTGATTTGAGTTTACACATGGTTTGTACCAGTTATAGTTGTTGTTTCATATGATTTTGGCAAGATGGTTTTGCCTCGCGGATGTTCCATTTGTTGGTTTAGTGTTCTTGTGGTACAACTCCTTCATGTTGGATTTTATGTTTTGGGTTCTAGAGAGAGTGGCTCTACGTGGGGGTCGGCACACAAAGGGGTTGTCAGGGTAACCCACGTAGAGTTAGAGTAATAAGTGATAACCTGAGTAATTAATTAGGGGGTGGGTAGTAAACATTAATAAGATAATTGTGGATGCCTCATCTACCTGTTAGTGCTATCATAGACTAAAGGTGGGCCGAGAAGGTCGTGGTTGGCATGATCATTGCCTCATCCTCATGAGAGGTTAATGGTTCGCATGAGTAACCCTATGGAGCGGCGCCTTGAGATAGGCTATCAGGAGAACCATAGATGGAGGCGGCATCTTTGTGATAGGTTGTCTGGATAATCCATGTGAGGCCATGCGATGACACTCAATCCTCTAGCATTCCCTTTGAGTTGTTTTATTGAAATCCTCTGGAAGTGGTCTATTGTTGTGTTTTGGTGAGTTATTGTGGTTATGAGATATTTATTTGTATTCTTTTTCTTTTTCGTGTCTGGAGTTTAGTCTTGATTTACTATTTGGATGTGCTTGGTCGGGGATCCTTCCTTGTTTAATCCCAGTGCGGGGGTGGTTGGGTGGAATATGCTACGCACCTCGTTGGGTCCCCTTGGATGCAGTTGTACCATTTAGTGCAGAGTTTTGTTGATGTAGTTGATCCAAGATTCATATGTTACCATATGTATATTTGTACTTCAGATGTATTTTATATGTTGATGTATCACTCCCATGTGCGTTGGGAAGAATTATGATGTAATTTTTTTTATTTGTTCATTGAGATGTATTATCAGACTGATGTAATGTATTATCATACCATGTAATCATTCTTGAATTACCATTTGTTAATACTGTTGAAGTTATGTTGTATTTGTGGAAATATGTACTTAATATCTTCATGATTAATTCATTGTAAATTGCATGTATGGTTTTATATGGGTTATTCTTATTCATTTGGATATCACGAATGAATGTTTAGATGATGATATGTGAATGAATGGATTTGCGTAATTGAATATTTAATGTTTAATCTATTATCTTTTTTATGGGATAGTTTGGTAATGTCACCTCGTGTACCCCAAGGGATTTAGTTGTGCAACTTAGAACATTGTTATGATGGGAATACCTAATGTACTTTCCTTATGTTCTTAAAAAAAAAAATGTTGTGTTTTTAGTTGTTCTTTTGGGGTTTGCGCGACAGGGTGTTACAACTTGGTATCAGAGCCAAGGTTGCTAATGCTAAGTTCTCTGGGTAGTTTGTGTCTATTAGGAAACCTTTGTGTTAACTCCTTATCTTACATAACTCTAATTGTTGTGCAGGATCATGCCTCGAGGTAGAGATCGTGGCAAAGGAAGAGGCTGGGGTAGTGGTCGTGGAGCCAACCGGCAAAGTCCATCACCACCGAGTTCCCACGGTTCAGAGCATAAGGAACGACAGAGTCCTCAACACAATCTGTCAAGTGGTGGTTAGAACCCAGAACAACCTGGTTTAGATGATAGTTGCAGCAGCTTCTAGGGGAGATTCTTGTTCGGTTGGGACCTAGGCTGGAGGAAGAACAACAGGTCGAGAGAGAAAGGGAAAGGTCGCCAAGGCGAAGGGAAGTAACAGTAGATTAGAATGTAGTGCTACCTGGTCATATGAGAGACTTGATGAGAGCACACTCGCCTACATTTGATGGTTTTGGAGGAGGTATGGAAGCAGAAACATGGTTAATCGATTTGGATCGATGCTTCGCGATGCACCCCTATGGTAACAATACCATAGCTCGGTGCGCAGTCATGCATCTACGAGGCTTCGCGTCCACTTGGTGGTGGCTAGAAGAGCAAAAGTTACATCTGGATATCAACATGGTCACATGGGAGCTATTTTTGGACTGGTTCAGGGCTCGCTTCCTTTCAGATCATTGGAGGAAATGCAGGGCAGATGAGTTTCATGACCTTAGGTATATTTCAATGTCTGTTGAACAATATGAGCGGCGATTCTATGAATTAAAGCAATATGTAGGAATCAATCATGATGAGGGAATGTTGGTTCAACATTTTGTTTAGGGCTTAAATGCCTGAATCAGTGGTGGAGTTAGAGTCTTCGAGCAGAAGACAATGGAGGTAGCAGTTGAGAAGGCTCGGCTAGTGGAAGAAAATTTGGCAATGG